>MU105811.1:183955-286510 GCA_012274485.2 Sinapis alba | reverse complement strand
GCTACACCCCGACTTATAGTCTCTATCGAAATGTTATTCGATGTGTTTGTGCGATGGAAAGCGGTGACAGAAGCTGTTTTACTACGTTGCTAAATTATCAGTTGTCTCGTTGGGAACACAAAGTTGGGACCTACAACCTGTTCATTGAAGGAGCTGGGTTTGCAGGAAATCCAAAACTTGCAAGATTAGTGTATGATTTAATAGATAGAAATGGCTTCACGCCAACACTAGATTCAAACATTCTCATGCTTCAGTGTTATCTTAAAAATGAGAAAATCGTTGATGCCCTTGAGTTTTTCCATGATCTGCGTGAAAAGGGTGAGGTCAAAAGAAGACTCTACCATGTAATGATTGTTGGCCTTTGTAGGGCGAATAGATTGGATGATGCTATGCATTTCTTGGAAGAAATGAAGGGCGAAGGGAGACATCCTAGTATCGAATGTTACGAAGTGCTCGTACAGAAACTGTGCAACAGAGAAAGGTATGAGGAGGCAGTTGGGTTAGTCAATGAGTTCAGGAAAAGTGGGCGGCGCATCACATCCTTCATAGGTAATGTGCTTTTGTATAACGCAATAAAGAGCAAAGGGGTGTATGAAGCATGGACACGGATGAGAGATGTAGAAGAGAAGATTCCTGAGATGAAGGCTCTTGGTGAGTTGATAGGAGTATTCTCAGGAAGAATCGAAATGGAAGGAGAACTGAAGCGGTTAGATGAAGTTATAGAGAAATGCTATCCTCTGGATATGTACACATACAATATGCTGTTGAAAAGGGTTGTAATGAATCAGGCGGAAGATGCGTTTGAGTTGGTTGAAAGAATAGCTAGAAGAGGGTATAAGCCTAATGAACGGACTGAGAGGATCCTTGATAAGGCTCGGCGCATACTAGGTAATCTCAATTCTCGGTCAAGCTTAGGGATGACTGGTTGGGACAGCAGACAAGGGCAGCTTGAATATTGAAGAGTATTGTCGCTGAGAGAGGTCGGATTTGTTGAATTAAGGAATAAGGGAAAGAATTTCTCAGTTGAATTGGATTCAATATTTTTTGGTTTAAGTTTTGGATCATCATCAACTAGGTGGTGATGAGAAAGCCATATTCGTTTATGCTCCTCTGGTTTTAGGATCTCGTGGAGGGTTTAGATGTTGTAACTTGCTAGAGGCTTTCTTGTCTCTGGATTGCGAAAGGTGTCTTTACACAGAAGCTTTTGTTAGTGTCATTTAAGACACCCACCAAACTGAATTTGGGTGGTTATTAGCATCACATCTTCATTACACACAAAATGTTTTGTATTCTTTCCTTGAAACACAACTCAATCTTCAACAATTTTTTATCATGTTTATCAAGAAAATTTTATGGTACTCGCCTTGGTTAAGAATAGTTGTATTTGTATTTTCTTATTAAGAAATATTATGTTTACATTATTATTTCTCTTATTATTTTAAGGAAATGAAAATTTTCTACCTATTTTATGTTTGCTTAAGAAAAAGTGATAAATTTCTACCTAGTTTATGTTTGCTTAAGAAAAAGTGATAAAAACATTAATAACACTAGTGTCTTTTCTTAACTCAAAAATATTTTTAACGACAACAGCATAGACATAAAATTAATCATGAAAAAAATATAAGAGTGAATAAAAAACACATGCAAATATGTTACAAGGAGAGTATGGATTACATGTATCCCAATGAATACCTTTTAAAAAATGAAGATAATGCAAGTACTGTGTACTACAGTTTAACGCAATTTGTACTACATAAAAGACACACGTACTTACATACAACACATAAACCAGACAGGCGAGATTAGATTAGAAAGAACCGAGACTTTTGACTATATGCCAATCTCTGCATCTATAGGACAATGATGATTCAGGTAAGAAGAATCTGTGATTCTTTTTCTACTTCTTCTTCCTCTTCTCTTCCTGGTATTGTACTGCAGAGTTGATGATATTATACTTCTTGTTTCTCTTCTCCGGCCGACTCCTTGTGACTTGTTATTCCCTGAGTTTTTGTTTATACATTATCTTCAATCATTTCTCGAGTTTACAATTTTTTTGTTCATAGACTATACCTCTCCAGTTTTTTATTTTTAAATAATAATAGTATGTGGGGCTTTCATTGTTTAGTTATTTATTCTCACGGCTACTGCTTTTGGGGTTGACTTGGGCTCATTCCTCTCCCCCTGTATATCTTTATTATCAATGTATATACACACCTACATATTTATATAATTATCATCTTGTTATCTTAATTAGGGTTAACTTAGAGATTAGTATAAGTTTGTTTCCTGCAACTATATTGAGTTTAAATTAAGACTGTCTCGTGTAATAGAAGAAGAGATCGAAGCTTCTTTATTGTTAGCGTATTTGTTTCTTTAGTCGATATGTCCAATCATCAGACTTTAGCATCTAGTTTACTAGACGATCTCTTGTATATTCCTGCAGAAACAATTAATGTTGAGAAAGATGATTCCTGTAAAGCCGAATCAGAAAGAAAAGGTGAGGAAGTAGCTATAGCAGTAGTATTGCATGATGAAGATGTTCATGGCTCATCAAGTGGTGCAGCAAAGAAACAAGAACGTAACGCAAATGAGCGTCTAAGGAGGTTGAGACTTCATGCCTCTTACCTTACTCTCGGCACTCTTCTTCCTGATCATTCTTCTTCCTCCAAGGTTTCATTATTATCTCCTCCCTTTTCTGAATATAGAATCTCAATCATATCGCCTTTTGTGATATTAGGACATGACCAACTAGTTTTCTTGTTTTATAGAAGAAATGGTGTGCACCGTCTATAATGGATAGAGTGGTCACTTACGTTCCTAAGCTACAAAATGAAGTTGAAGAATTAACTCTTAGAAAGCAGAAGCTTGTAGAAGCTATTGAGAGCAAGAGGTCCTGCGGATTAGTGAGACAAGATCCTCACACTCGAGCGATCTCGGTTCTTGAATTGGGGGGATCAGGTGATGAGGCTGTTGTGCAGATAAGCATGGAAAAGGAAAAAGAAGACGAGTTCTCAAACTTGCTTCACGTAATGGAGATGCAAGGTTCGAGTATTTTAAGTGCTTCTACATCTCTAGTGTCCCGAGATCAAAGGGTGGTTTGCTATAACTTCCATGTTAAGGTACTTGTTTGCTCTTATCTAAACTAAAATTCTCTTCTTTTTTTATGTTCTTTTGTATAATATCCAGCCAATGTGCTAGTAAATAGGCACATTAATTAAAGTTTGGTAGACAAGTTTTAGACATGAATATGAACAAATATGTTACTATCTTCTTCCAAAAAACTGCTTAACTAGGGTTCTATTTTGGAAGGATAGTTTATAAGTTATGAATTGAGTTTTTAAGATACTGATTTTTCAGTTCAAGAGAGGCTTTTTGAATCACAGTTACATGTATTTGAGTGTGGTATTGTGAATTAGAGAAGGATATGATTTACATATAGTTTTTAATTTATTTACATATAGTTGCATGTATTATCAACAGCTGATCCATGATCTATGGACTAAAAACATTGATTCATAGATAGTTTTTGGCAATTTTATAGCATGGCGCTAATGAGACTGGCACTGTTTCTAGAGATCTAACGATTGGGAAATGTATGGAAAAATTGTAGATGGATGAGAAGCCATGTGAAGGTGATGACTACATCACAGTGCTGAAGAACAACATCATTTCTTTGCTCTGTTGACAACACAAGATGAAAATGAAATTAAGTGAGATGAATATGGAATATATAGATTTGGTGACTCATATTGCAATGGACTTTCCTCTTCTTGGTTGTATCATAATTAATCTGGTGTTTGAAAGTCTCACAATCATATTTAGATGTAGAAGTTTTTTTTTTGTTCTCTCTATATACACTACTATAACTCACTGATACTAATTAGTCAATTTGGTGATTTAACTCAACAAGTTGTGTGAATGTCCAATTAAATTCGTGAGAATTTTCCTGACATTTTGACTGTGTCAAAGAGTAACATTCTGCATATTGGAAACTAGTTCAGCTTCAGTTCTTGTGTCCAGTTCGGTCTTTATATCTTCAATCAAACTCTGCAGCCTTGTGCATGCTCCCAAGAAAGCTTCTGATGAAGAAGAGTTCATAAAATCATTAACATCAACCTCAACCTCACTGATGTTTCCCTTTATTCTCTCCAATATTTGCTTCATGTGACTCAGCTCCTGTGGAGGATAAACACAGGCTCCAAGCTCATCAATCTCTTCTCCGGTTCCTTGACACAACCTGAGTAGCTTCTCAAACGAGTCCACAAAGCCACCGTTGTCATCTGGATTCTCCAGCTTAATCATGCTTGCAATAGCACGGATGAGTTCTTTCACCACCATGAGCGTCTCAGACACGATACCAGCTACCAATGCAGCAACTTCTAGCTCTTCAGGAGACAAGTCATCACCTAAATCGTCATCATCTTCATCTGAGTTTGCAGAAACATCATGCTCAGGTGATGAACAAGCTGAAGCTGGCTTAAGCTCCTCCATCTCCCTAAGAACATCCTTCACGGAGACAGCAACCTGTGTCATTGCTCGGCCAATGGCTTTGATGTTTGTTGTAGGAACCTTCTTTAAGTTAGAGCATGCCTCCCACACAGCTCCTGTTAGCTGCGGTATTGACGGCTTCCTGTCTTTCTCATATGACCCTCTTCCTGAGAAAACATCATTCACAGTTAAGTGTAATCATTAACTCAATAAATAGCAAGAAGAAGAGAGAGAGAGAGACTTTTTGCTATTTACCGTATAAGGAGACAGAACCATGCAACAACTTGAAGCTGGAATCAACAATCTGCTTCACAGAGGCTTGTATGGATGAAGAAAGTGTAGGACCAGCACCAACCATGCTTCCATGGCAAAGCAGCAAAAACCCTTGAAGGGTGTTGTAGTATGACTCCATAGTCTCTTTCAATGCTTCGGCTTCTGGAGGTTCTCCAGTCCATAGCATTCCCACTAATAGAGTTAACCAAAAAGAACAAACAAGTGTTAGAGAAAATTACAAAAGCACAAAAAAACTGATTAGAGAAATCATTAAAGAGAAGCTAACCTATGGTGGCTTGTCTGGAGAGGTGATCAGACATGTTAAGAACATCGTTCCAGTTTAACTTGTCTTGTGTCGGAGGCGGTGAGTGCTCGAACAACTGCAAAACTCACCAAAACCGTTAGGGTTACAACTCAATCACGAGTTAAATAACACATATATAAAGAAGAAGAAGAGAAAAACCTGGAGAGTATCGTTGATGGTGTTGAGATAACTAGAAAGGGTTTGATTCAGTTCGTTTCTCTTTGGTTTCACCATCTCCTTCCTTCCTTCCTTCACTTCTCGACGACCTTTAGCTTTTTATTTGATAATACCTATTAAGATTATGGACACATATCAAAAAAGGATTTGGAAATTTTAAAAGATCAAGAAAGGATATGGGAAAATCAGGAAAAGATATATGTAAGACTAAGAAATTAACAATTATATTATTTTTATTAGTTTAATAAATTATATTGATTTATTATAAATTTATGTATCTTGAATTTTAATATACACTTTTATAAAAGTGTTTTTGGTCTTATATCAATTTATTATGGTACTAAAACTACTATGAGATTTAATTGATGGCCATAATGTGATTATGTTTTTTCAACATGAATCTATGAATGATTTCGCTCAAATTTGATGTTCTTTACGAGTAGCATCTTTTTACAAAATTAAGACTAAATGTAAATGTTATTCTAAACGTCGATATTGATATGACAACTGAATAACACAACTATTGGGCCCCGCTATATTTATCCAGAACCAAAAAACTGAACCGAACCAAACTTAATAACAAGATTCAATTCAGAACTGAATAACACAACTATTGGGCCCCGCTATATTTATCCAGAACCAAAAAACTGAACCGAACCAAACTTAATAACAAGATTCAATTCAGGTTTGAATCTTTTCAATTATACTATCTTATATTTCTAAAAACTGAAAAATCAGAATCGAACTAGAATGTATATCCAAATTTCTATAATATAGTTTTATATTTATAAATATTATTTATTTTTAATTTTAAAATACCATTTTTATAATAGTATTTGAAACTTTTTTAAAAAAAATAAAAAAAATCTTCACATTTTTTAAAATAAAATTAAACTGTTTGAAATTAAAAATAATTATTTAAAAATTGATTTTTAAATTTTTTATATATATTTTATAAAACAATAAAAATATCAAATTCTATTAAATTAAAAAAAAATATTTTAAATCAAAATTTAAAAAAAAAATTAAAAATTTTGAAATTCTTTCAAAACCTATAAAACTTGTAACAAATTATCGTAAGATTTATCCAAATCTCAAATTTATACAAATCTTGAATTTTTTCAAATCCTTGATTTAGTAAACCCCACTAATTTTTCATTCTCTTTTTAAAAGATTCAGTCAATTCACAAATAAAAAAAGGAAAAAGTATAATTGAATCCTTATCTAAATCTAAATTCACAAAGTATAATACAAAAAAAATATAATAAAAATAGCAGAAAAATCTTCAAAATATCATTAATAAAATAATTTAATTACTAAAAACTCTATAAATCATTATTCTAATCTGACGCATTAAATATTTAATCAGTATATATCTCAAATAATATTTGATTAATGATTATTAATCTTTTTCTTAGAAAAAGAGCAAAAGAACTGAGAAAATCTTCTCGTGTGTATGGGAAAACAAAGTAGAAGCCAAAACTCATGTGCACGTAACACGTGAGTCTGCACATTCAACTCATGCACCCATTACTATTAATCAAAAACCAAACCAACACCAAAAAAAATCTACCTACTTTCATTAAAGAAACAACATTAAATGACAAATTGACTGAACATATGTCTTCTGATTTCAATTGATCATCGCCACATGTTCCTCGTCATTGTCTTTCTCTTCAAACTCCTCACCCATAACTCTTTCTCTCGCCTTTCTCACCTGCATCCACAATTATCATTCATAGGATATTAACTAAACATGTCACTTTCTCAAAACTGACTAAACCTAAAACAATGAAAGCAACATATCAAGAAAGGACATAAACTTTCACTAAGTTACTAACCTGTTGTTTCCAGTTGGTAAGACTGACAATAAGACCTAGCAAAACAGCTTGTACACATGACCCAACTGTAATCCCAATCCAAAGTCCTCTTCCTCTCATTTTATACCTAAAACCTAATAAGGTAGCTGTTGGTACCCCAAAGAGATAGTATGCAGCTAAGTTTACATATGCTCCAGTGTCTTGCCTCCCTGATCCTCTAGCCACACCTGTTTCAATCCTCAACATTCATTAAACCAGTCTCTTAGTTATAATGACTTAAACATGATAGAAGGATCAGAATCTAACCGGAAAGAACTGCGTGAAGGGCATCGAATATGACTGATAAAGAAACCAATGGAGCCATTGATCTCACGTAGTCCACAACTTCGGGTTCAGAGCTGAAGAGGTAACCATATACGTTTCTTGCAGCAAAGACTAGTGCACCAACCAATATTGATTCTACTCCTGCTATAACCATCACTGTGTAAACCGCCATTCTAGCTTTCTTTGGGTTTCCAGCTCCTAACTCGTTTGCAACTCTTGTACTGCAACAAGAAGATTAATAAATATATATAGAGAGAGATTGAGATTTAGATAATACAAGATAGTGTATATATCGAGTAAGAACCTTGCTGCTGCGCCTAGACTCTCTGGTATTTGGTATAAAGTGGAGATTGTTGATAGACTGTTACACAAGGAAGCAATGCAACTGAGTTTGTATGACAATAGTTTTTGGTTAAAGTCATTACAAGATAAGGAAGGAACATACCACACTGAGAGAACAGAGGTTTCTAGCTTCGGGTTCGGTAAAATCCCAGAGAGCATGACAAGAAACTCGAAAGACCACCACTCAAGGCTAATAATACCAACACCAGAAACACACAAAGAGATTTCAAGTCAATTCAAATGCAAAAGTTTTTGACCAAAACCAAAACAGAGTCAAAGAGTTTGTTCATACCAAATCATAGAAGCAGATGGGACTCCAAACCGGAAAAACTCTCTCATTCCTTTAAACACATTCATTGAGATCTTCGCACGGCTCTTGCTGCAGCTAGAAGACAACATCATGTACAATCCAAGCACAATCACATTCAACCAATAGGAAACACTGATGGCAAGGGCTGCACCAAGGCTTCCAAGCCCAAACTTGAAAACCAAGCACCAGCAGAGAACAACATGGCAACAAAGAGCAGAGATTGAGCTCATAATCAAAGGCAGAATCAAACTCTGCGCTTGGTAAAACCTAACAAGCGGCTGTAATGTAGCGTAAGCAAAGAGTGCAGGTATGAGCCAAGTCGCGAACTTCCCTGCTTCTCGAGAAACCAGAGGATCTTGTCCGATGAAACAGAGTATGTCACCCATGTAACTCCACAGAATAGACAAAGGGATGGAAACAACGAACAGAGCAAAGATTCCTGTGTAAGTGTGTTCTCCAAGCTTCTCGAACTGTTTAGCTCCGTTTGCTTGACCACACAACGTCTCTAACGCAGTAGCCAATCCAAACTGTTAACAAAACAGAGGTTAAGAGAACAGAGCAAAGCTAAACGCTTACATAACAGAGTTCAAGAGAACAGAGCAAAGCTAAAGAAGAGAGGTTAAGAGAACAGAGCAAAGCTAAATGCATAGTTACAGAACAGAGGCTAAGAGAACAGAGCAAAAGCTAAAGAAGAGAGGTTAAGAGAAGAGAGAGAGAGACATACGACGAGGCTAAAACCCGTGACGCTGCAGAAAGAAACGGCAATGGCGGTGCTTGAGAGGAAAAGCTCACCGAGATGACCAACCATCATGATGGATATGACTTGAAGAAAATACATGGAGGAGTTCACGGCGACCATAGGACCGGCGATGTAACCGAGCCTCCGCATCTCCTGGAAAAACCCATCTTTCATGTTGACTTGTTCATCTTCTTCTTCTCCTCCCACGACGACGAGCAAACCCTTCTCCGCAGAATCCATTCTTTCTTCCTTCTTTCTCTCCGGAGATTTCTAGATTTTGTTGAGAATGTTTATACCTTTTAATCAAAATCTACAGATTATATAATAGTATATATTATTTATTTATTTATTTTTATTTATTGTGAGATGTAGTGAGTGTCGTATTATGATTCTACACCTCCATATACATCGGTCTCGATTAGCCGCCAATAAATATTCTCTGAATCTAATTGGGCCAATCTGATGCCAAATAAAGATTAGTGCATCTCAGAGCAACGATTGGTTAAAGTTTCTATTATTATTAGACCTAATTATTATTATTACCCCCTTAAGTTTTTAGATATACATTGTAGTTTCTGCTTAAAGGAGTATGAAATATGATTAAGATTCTTAATTAGTTTTGCCACATATTATTGCATTTTTTAAAAATACTAGATAATTATGGTATAATAAATTATAAAAATATTATCGACAATTCTAAAACCGATAATTTTATTTTTTTTATGAAAATTCATGTGACTACATCACATGAATTGTTCTATTGTATCCACGTTTAATAGTACTTATGTTATGCTACATATTTTTTATAAACATAATTATTGCATATTCTTAACTACTAAAAAGTTTTAAGAAAAAAATAAATTTTAATTACTTTAGTTGCATATTTGCTTATATTTGCGACATATTGTTGTTTCTTCTTTGTCAAGGCATTGAATAAAAACAAAACAAAACAAAACTCTTCATGTTATTATCACGTGACGTTGTGAACCATTCAAATTTGTCTTTCAACCCTATTTTTTCAGTTTCATTAATCATCAAGAGACAACAGAAGAAGATTTGTCCTTTTCTTCTTTTAACCTACTCAACGTGTTTCAGTCACTCGGTTTCTTCAAAGATGATTTGATTGCTCTCACCAATCTCCATCAATTTTAAAAAGGTATCTATTTTTCTGGAACGAAGTGGCCTGCCGTATTATGATTCTTCTACTCCTCCAGAAAAGAACAGAAAAGCAACCACAAAAGAAAAGCTTTCTTCGACCGCCGAAAGCTCCATAGACTTCTAATAGCATATTAGGAAAAAAATAAAATATACTATTTTGACAGATTTTCTGTGTGTTTGTATTTTAACTCCCAAAGTGTATAAACATATATTAGTTAATACAAAAAAGATCAAAAGATGGAAAAACATCTAAAGTTGCTTAGTTTAGTGAAGCTATTAATACATAGATACAATGTTTTTTTAGTTATGGGAAAATTTCTCGGCGATTTGATTCGTTCCTTGTTTTTGTGTTCCGTATCCGTAAGTTCATGTACAAATACGAGTAAACTACATGCAAATACTACATTTGTGTAGTACTAGATTCGATCTAACCCGATTAGCTTCATATATTATTTACTAACTACAGTGCTGGTGCTCATGAGGGGAAGCTTTAGAAACTTAGGCTTTCGGCCCTATTTTATTTAAGCATATAACCGCATATTAAATTTTGGAAGTTTCAAGTAGTTAATTTATTGGTTTTGTAAATCTCCAGAGATTTCGAGATTTTGTTGAGAATGTTTATACGTTTTAATCAAAATCTACAGACTTTATAATAGTATATATATATATATATATATATATATATATATATATATATATATATTATTTTTATTATGACAAATGTCCAGCAGAGAAGAGGTGATAATAAATTCTCCTTCAAGTTTATCTTTGCAAAAAAACTCGCTTATATTAGATTATTTTAGTAAATACTCATACAAAGTCAAGCCTAGAATTACAGTCAATACATATCCATCAAAATAGAAATCTAGCAAAAACAAGATATATATATATATACCCTCCAAAACAGAACACTTATCTCAAACATATAAACTCATCATTCATAAAAGTATAAATAATCAACACACAAGCAATTAATCTCACGTTAGACATATAAAACCTACATACCACTTCATATACCACTTCATAAGCATTCCAAGCAAATAACATGGTAATATGAAATAGATATAACTTAAACGGTCATCATTTGCCGAAACTCATGAAAATCAAGAACTCATTAAAGGTAACATGATTCTCATTACTTCCAAATCTAGTTTAGCTAAGGCAAAACAAATTAGATGTGAACCTAAAAGAAAGAGTCACCTCATCATGACTTGATAAACTTGCTTGTTACTCAAGCCATCGAGAACAAGGATGTAGTGATTTTGCTCATTGTTGCACCTGATGATAAATTCAATTGTTATCCAAAAGAAAATCTTAAATCAAACATATTATATATTATTAAAAATGTGTGTTTACTATGAAAATTATTATTTTCTTAAAAATGACAAAAATTGTGCACTAGATATCTTCATACTTTAAAGGTTAAAACACTCAATTTGTAAGTTAAATTGTTATTTTCATATCATCTCTATAACATGGCTATTTCCTTTGTTACGTGTTATTGTAGTTATTAGGTTGATTTATCCTTTTAAAAAACTGATTTTAAGTTATATTTTGATATATCTACAGTTTAATTTCAATCATTTTAGTCTATAAAATCAAATTTTCAATTATATTCAGATTCTTTTAATTAACAATGAGCAAAATAAATGTGTTTAAAATGACACAAGCCTTAATAAGAACATTAATCCAATAGCTTAACTTAATTTTGCTTAAGACAAATAGTAGTTATTCAAACATTATGATATGAAGAGATCAGCAATATAATTTTGATGAAAACTCATTTGAATGGATGTTGAAGGCATGCATTTGTTTACTTTTATAAAATCATAAGTTAACTCTTAATTTTTATATGTATCAAAACTCTAACTTTATTATGATAGTTTTGACATAAAGGTAGTAAAGATATAGTTGTGTCGTATTATGATTCTACACCTCTAGATACATCGGTCTTGTTTAACCGCCAATAAACGTTCTCTGAATCTAATTTGGCCAATCTGATGCCAAATTAAGATTAGTGCATCTCAGAGCAACGACTGGTGAAAGTTTTTTTATTATTATTACCTCTAAATTTTTTAATATACATTGTAGTTTGTTTGCTTAAAGGAGTATGAAATATGATTAAGATTCTTAATTAGTTTTGCGATGTATTGTTGCATACTTTTTTAACGTTGGATAATTATGATATTACAAATTATAAAAAATATTATGGACGGTTTTAAAGCTGATAATTTTATCTTTATTATAAAAATTCATGTGATTGCATCACATGAACCGCTCTATTGTATCCACGCTTAATGGTACTTTTGTGTCATGTTACATATTTCTTATAAGCATAATTATTGTATATTCTTAACTAGTAAAAAATTAAGAAAAAAATAATTCTTATTGTTAGAGTATCCATAGTGAATGAAAATTTCTCGATGATAGTCTTTCATCAAAATTATAATATTTCAATGAATGGGTTTTCCAAAACTTAGAGACTTATATTGTCATACAAAAATCTATTTACAAAACTCTTCTATTAAAATATTTATTACTTTGATGAGAAACTTTCCATCAAAACCCCAGACTACGAATGTTCTTACAATTCAGTTTTGTTTAGAGTTCAAATAGATCATATTTGAATTTGTAAGTTAAGAAGTCCAAAGCCCAAAGCCCAATTCAATTTCATAGAGGTAACAAAAATATATACAAATAGAAAGTAAAAAATTATGAGAAAACAGCCATTAAAACCTCAAACTTTCAAATTAAAGCCAAAAAATCTTTAATTCGTGTTTGAACCAAAAAAATTTTCAATTTTCAAATATTGGTCATTTTAACTCTCATATTTTGTTGATTCGGCCATTTAAACAACATGAATAGTCAACCAATAAAATCGATTAAAAATAAATGTTTGTTAACTCTTTAAACGGTATCATTTTAAAAATTTGTTAAAACATTGATCAAATGACATCATTTTGCTACTGTAAACACTTAAAGCATCTTTTTTTGTGAAACCACAATGAAGAAGATGAAGTTGATTTGGGGCTATGGTTTCACGAAAAAAATGCTTTAAGTGTTTACATTAAACAAAAAGATGTTATTTGATAATGTTTTAATCATTTTTTTAAAAGATGTCTCATTTATTTTTAATCAATTTTAACAGTTTCACTATTCAGATTTCTTAAATGGTCGAGTCAACAAAATATGAGAATTAAAACGGTCAATATTTGAAAGTTAAAGATTTTTTTGGCTCAAACATGAATTGAAGATTTTTTTGGCTTTAATTTGAAAGTTCAAGATTTTAATGGATGTTTTCTCAAAAAATTATCTATAAACTGATAGCAATCTGTATACTGTATCTGAAATATTAACTCTCTCAATTGACTGATAGCCCTTAATTGACTGTATTTGAAATATTTCTCTTTTTACATTTCAAAATCAGAAAATGTAGTAGAAAACACGACTATCATCTCTCAATTGTTCACTTCACATCCACAGCTAGAAAGTAAAAATCATCTATCACAGCATCACTAGTCTACACTGCTTGTTTCTTCTTCCAGAATGCTTTCTCCGCAAGGCACCTTACTTTTCTCTCTTTTCTTGATATACATCGTTGCAGCGCCAATGTATAGGTCTTCCATTGCAGATGCCATTCTTGTCATTAACTTTGCTAGCTAGTGCCGGTGGCGGATTCTTGCTTGATACCAACAAAGACATGGTAAACTAATAACTGAAACATCTCTTATCTTTTACTTACAATAACATGTTTTACGTTTCTTATGAATCATCCGTTTACACGTGTACAAATTGCAGGCACTGAGACATATCCAAACCCAGCTTCACCAATTCTAGACACTTGTAGAGCAGAACCATTAAGACAAAGCTATAATCCAAGAATCGCTCTTCATGTTAGAGTCTTCGTTCCTACGACATCATTAATTACTTTCTTCCATTCCAAACTCATGCACTCTCTCCAGACGCCTATGTGGACGCAATGTTAACTCAAGTAAACAAAACCCTTAATCAAATCTACATATTAGCGGTTCTTCTCTTTAGGTCCAGTGGGATGTGTCCCCGCAAGAGCTTTGCTTCCCATAGTGCCCCCAACCAATGAATGTTTTGGTAAGATGAATGTTTTTGGACAAAAAGTATAACAGATAACTTGAAGATATAGTGAACATAATTCCCACTAAGTACCCTGGAGCCATTGCCAGTGTTTGGTATCTCACTCATAGTTTGATTAACTTGTGTATCTTTGAGATTAATTCGTGCCATCAGAAAACTGAATCATGTTTTGGATTAAAGGGTTTGTGCCTTGTGGAATAGAAACAAAAACAAGATCAGACCGTTTAAATCTCATGGCTCTTGCCACCAAGATCACATCTTAAAACTTATATGTTCTGCTTTTAATGGACCATTCATGATGAATTTGTCTCTGAACGTGGGAATGTTGGCATAGTAAAAAAGTGCAATCTCCGGAAACAAAAGCCAGAAAGTGAAACTTTGCTCCACTTTCTAGTCTCCTCTTACTTCTAATGTAACATGAACGCTACACAATGCCTTTATTATCTATCTTTTTATATGAAATACAACATATGATTCTACCTGTCTCTATACCTCTGTATACTACACGATTTCTGCATGACGCTTAGTATCATCACCTGAGTGACCATTATCCAAGCCGTTACCAGAGCTACGCTCTTTTATTTGAGTGCGTGGATCCGCAAACACTTCCTCCCTTTGGGGGCGGTTCGCATAGAATATCCACAGCACCAGACACAGTAACACTCCAACAGAGATCAGTCCAAGTCCTGCATTCACAATCCTCAGGTTACGCTCCAACGGTGGACAGTAGTCCGAGGTAATACTCTCAAACGTATCCCTCACAAAGTTGCAATCTCTGAAGCTAAGCAACGGTGGCGTGTAATGCTCCAATGCGTAGCTCTCATTCACAGCTGCTACCAACTGCTTGTATATGTCAGGCGTTACTCTCCCCACCGTTGTGCACGATCCAGATTCCGTTACCTCGCATATGTAACTCTCCCAGACCGATGATGCATTTGCTATTGACAGTTCCCAAGAGCCGCACACGCGGTCTTCCATGTTTGAATCAAATGGGTTGCACAGAGGAGGCATTGGAGGTCCAGACTGATTGTAATAGAAGTTTTGGCCTGGTGATGGGTTTGTATTGGCGTAGGCATAGACAAAGGTGTTTACAACTGTCACGATGCTGTTGATGACAACTTTGCTCTGTGCAAGAGTCTGGTTTGTTGTTTGCTCATCAACACATGGGAGGATGCTGCTTAGAGCTGTTTCTGCGTGAGGGTGATCAACCCATTCCTTCATGGCTACACACGTATCTGAAATTGCACTGCACCAAAACAAAGACAATGATGTTTCAGTTAACTAAGTCTACTTAAAAACAGACAACTGAACAGTAAGATCTTTACTTGTTTAGGATTAGAAATACTCCACAGAGAACAAATGTCACAGCCACCAGTATCCACCCGCTCACAACGAATCTGTCATCATATCCATCAACATGAGTCAGGTCAACGTTTCTATTAAAGAAAATGAAGATGTTGGAGTTCAAAGTGCTCACATGTGAATAGCGTGTTGATGGCGGAGGACAGAAAGCACTGTACGTAATAAACGCAAAGAAAAGTCAAGTGGATGTCACAGCTAAATCAAATGATGAACAATGCGGACATGAACTGGACTTACAAAGACCAAGAAAAGAGAGGATGAGCATCACAGTAGCCACCGTGATCAAAGCGGATCGCCTAAAAAGCACATACATATACAGAGTTTTAGTCTTTATACTTTAGAATAGATTGGTACCATTCAGTTCAGGGAAACGGGACGCTTACACAGCATAGAAAACTCTCTTTATCTTAGCAGCATTATCTGTTGTTTTCTCTTCTATCGTCTCTGCTGCAGTGTTCAGGTTGACGTTTAGCTTCTCGATTTCACCCAATACATTAGGTGAAACGGACAAGCTTGTCACGTTAATCGTTTTAGCAAGGGAAAGATACTGAGTCACGTTCTGTAAGATCCCCACAGTGTAGTCTGATTGGTTAACCACAAACTTAAGAGTATTCAAAGCTTCAGTATGAAACTTATTCTGCCCAACAGACAAAAGAATGCATCCCACCCTGTGAATAAGATACCAATTCAATCTCAGAAACAGCAACAACAAAAGAGAATGAATCCTAATGTGGGAAGGGTTGAGACTATTTACGCAGCAGCAGAGGTAAAGACTATCAGCAAAATGAGACAGATTCTTCTTGAATTGTATGATGATCCCTTGGCTTTCTCACATACCCTCCATTTAAAGCAGTGATACACAACAAGAAGAGAACCAAAAGACAAGATCCACACAGCAGCTAGAATGAAACCAGGAGCACCTGTAAATCCAACAGACTGCAAGAATATGGACATTCATTACAACAAATCCTATCAACTGGTGGAAGAAACTGAAACCAGCTCATAGAGACTTACTGCCCAGTAGTGATTGTTGGTGATATTCCAACCTCCACGGTAAGGCCTAAAGGCTCTGAGAATGTCAGGTCTCTTGGTTCTGTGAGCTGCTAAGATGAGGTAATCAGAGAAATCAGGTGAAGGTCCTGGTGCCAACGAAGCTGCTGAGATTGCACCTTTCCATGATCCAAAATTAGGTGAGCCTGTGATTGTTGTAGCAAAGCAAAACAAAAAAGTTTCAAGCTTTGATTGCTAATCTTGCCCAAACACACACAACATTAAAAGCATTCACACATGAACTGGAACCGACACTAAACAACAGATCACAGATAATGAAAACTTCAAAAAGATCAAAGCTTTCACTTCAGGATGGTAAACCCAGAAACTAAGATGACATTACAGAGAACACAACAGCAAAAAAAAAAAAAATTCAAGAAACGAAAACGTGAAACAGAGAACAAAAAAACAGAGAGAAGGAATGAACCTAATATGAGCTTAAGCGGATCCTGTGCGGCGGCGACAGAGGAAGAATCTCTGATCTGAGCGAAGGAAGACGGAAGAGAAACGAAACCAAAAGCGAACAAAACAGAGAAGACAAAGAAGTTCATCATCTTCTTCCTCACTGAGAAGCTACGTAGGCATGAAGAGAGAGAGAGAGATTCGTTTTTCTTCAGGCCGCCATTGTTAGAAGCTTTGGCGGGTGTCTGAGGAGAGATTTATCCCCGCGTTATCATCTCATGGGGTTTGCTTGCATCAACTTCGTTGATGAGTCTTTTTAATGGAAGGGGAAAGTGAAAAAGGGAGGAAGAGAGAGGAGAGGAGTTTGCTTTTTTATTTATTTATTAGGCCACCTTTACTTACTCTTATTGTCCTTTACCACTTTTCTTGTTTTCACATTTGCATTGTTTTTATATACGCTTTTCACACGCACACACACTTTATAATAAAATTATAATTCTAAAATTAAATAAAAGAACGTAATCAGGTGATGGGATTCAGTTGGTGTTTTAAGTGTAACAAACTTGGTGAAATTAAGGAGTTGTTTAGATAATAATTTGGAAGCATATTGTTGAGTTTATCTTAAAATTTGTTAGCGAATAAGCTTTATCTTCAAAGTATCGTTTTAGATTTGATTATTGTGTTATTCTGTATAATACAAAATATTAATTTTATCATTTAGTATGAAAATAATGAATGAAGTTGTTTTTATCTTATAAATGATAGTGAGTAAAGTTTTATTATACAAATATTAGTAAAATTCATTTTATTGTATGTTTTTTTTTTGGTGATCCGGGATATCCAGTGGGCCGTGATTCAACCGGTTAATTTTTGGGGGTCTGATCATCGGTGCCAGCTAAACTCGGTTGTTAGCAATGAGAATTAGATAGTTCCATCGCCTAACCACACGTTAAGGTAATTTGAGAGTAACGAATTCGAATCCGTAATCCTTAAAATTATTGTGGGCCGTCATGTACCACCCAACCACTAACGTGTGGTTATTTTTTTATGTTTTGGATACTACTTCTAACTCTAGTTTTAAATTAATTAATTTGTTTAAAAGATAAGAGTTATTTTAGTTTGTAAAATATATTTAGGTTGTGAATCAACAAAATTAAGTGGTAAAATTAAAAGAAAAAAATTGTCACCAATTAATGTGATCTTTACTCTATTGGTGCACACTCGAGAAAAGCACCGCATGTGTTTGTTTAAGAATTAAGATTGTGTAATTAAGGTAATTTAATTGATTAGGCACACTGATTTATCTTTGTGGGTCCCATATACGACTTGAGAGAGTCCATGGGGTCTAAGAGCATGATTAAAGGGGGTTCTTAGAGGGGTTCTTAGGGGGATGGGTCTCATGAATAGTGTAAGAACCGGTTCTTAAAACTCTTAAATAAGAACCGGTTCTTAAGAGTTTCTTGCACTGTTCACGGGTCCCACGGACACGTGGCGATCCACGATTGGTTAACTTTTTTTTTTTTTTTTTAGAAAACAGAAAAGAAAAAAAAAAAAAAACCTAAGAACCGGTTGGGGTTCTTAGGTTTTTAGGGTTAATTGGGGTTCTTAGGGTTAATCATGGTCTAACGTGTTGGTGGCGTCCCTCCGTCTCGGTGTCTCCAGTGGCGTTATGTTTCTGTAACCACGTGTGACCTTAGATCGGACGGTACATTGATTAGCGTGTGTGACCAATTAATTCAAGAAACCATGTGTTTTGTTTTGACTATACCATGTGTACATGTAATTTACCAAACAATTTCTTATTAATCACGTAATAAATTCATTTGCTTTTCAAAAGAGTTACGTGATGAAAATTGTTCATACATAATTTTCATGGAAATAAAAATAAAATCATTGTTAGTACAGTATTTTTTTTTTTAAATTAAAAAAGTTAAATCTGGATCTATTAAAAACACATATATAATCTCTGGGTGTGAAATATAGTTCACCAATAAATCTTCTTCTAGATATTTAAATAGGCCGTAAGTAATTAACCTATATCCGCGTGGTAATAATTTCGTAATAGAAGAGAGTCGTTCTATGATTTGGACCAATATAACAACTTCTCTTCTAGTGAAAACTATTAGACCATCACGATATAGTTTGGTACAATATTATTGTTAAAATAATTTTTTGCTTTTGGACATTGGACATGGCTTTTACGACTTTGAATTACCATAACTTGCGGTCAAGGTTATGGGATCTCAAGACTTTTTTATAGACTCTTTGTAGTGACGGCAAATTCTTTTCTCGATAGTGAATGGGAAATAAGAAACTAATAAAGTGGCCACTCTAATGCATTCATTTTTATATAACTATTTTAAGATATTTTTAGATCTAGCATAGAGAGATATTTCTTCCATTTCATATTATTTATCGTTGTAGAGAAAAAATTTCGTTTCAAAATAAGTTTTGTTTTAGAGTTTCAATGCGAAATTCATTAATAAAATTTTCTAATTTATTTTTTTATTAGTTGAAATATAGCTAATTGTATAAGTAATTATATTTTTATTTTAGAAATATATAAAATTATATGTTTTATTAATATGTGCATAAACCTAGAATGACAAGTAATATGAAATGGAGGGAGTAGAGTACAAAAAAACTGACTACAGTTTTATACCTAAATCACTTTAATGTGGTATGGGTGGGTTTGGTATTTGACGCACGTCTCTACTTTTATCTTTAATACAGAAAACCGAAAGAAGTTTACATATTATCGTATATTATAAGTTTAATACTTTTTAGCAAAGTGCATTAGACTTCTCTTATAATACAGTAAACTCCTTTATAATATACTCATATATGTTTGGTTGATATTTATGTTAACATGCCATTAGAATGGGTAGTCTGGTTGAGTCAAGATCGTTGAAGAAGCATGTGAAAGGATCATGTGACCCAAATTGTGTGAAATCTTTTTAAAAATTCGAGATGCATCTTTATTGCTCCGTGACAAAAAATAGCCCATAACATGTTATTATATCCTCCCGTAGTAGAAAGCTAGAAAGTGTCTATTATTCAATTCTTTTATTATCTTCTCTACCAATCTTTTATGCAGATCTAAGCTATTGTATTTGTATGGATTTATAAATGAACGAATGTGAAAATTAAATGAAAACTGATCTATTGTATTCTTTATAGTTCACATGTAAATATTGTCCTTTCTAGTAAAAGTTTTGAGACAAAAAAATGAAATCTGCAACATGCAAACGAATACCCCCTTGATGAAGTGGGGTATATATGGCTGCCGACATTGATTCTTGTCAAAAACATTTCATATTACGAAAAGCCCATTGGTTTGTGAAATATGGCCCATTAGCCCTTTTGTTTGTAACTTTTATTGCCAATAGAACTAGAGCACAATGCGCATGAAGATCATTTGGAGGCTATTAGGCAATCTCCAATAAAACACCAATCTACAATAAAATATTTAAAATGACATTATCCCACCAAGTAATGACACAATTATTTTAAGAATATATTTTCACGATATCATAGTTAAGATAATTTCACTCGAAGTAACTTGGAAAACATTTCACCTAAGATAAGATCTCTTGTAACTTGTAAACGGTTCAAGCCATTTCATAAACAAGTGCTTTACTTCATAAACAATGAATAGTTGGGACCATACAATACATTAAATAGTTTTCAAGTGGGTCACCTTATTCACCAACACACACAAATGAAAAAAAAAACAATGTAAAAGGTTTGTATGTTCCTTGTCTTTTTTTTTATGGGATACCTTGAACATTATCAACAGTGAGCTTGAAGAAGATGATAATGTAGAACGTAAGAGACAACAACGCAAAGACATGCTGCCAAAACAGAAGTGCAGAGGCTTCTCTAACTGCATAACCTCTCAGACTCGCTATAGCTCCAAGTAAAATAGCACTTGGAGTAGAATACTGCAAGAGAAGCACAAACTTGAACATTGGATCCGGGGAGATAAGACCAAGCTTATCAGCTGACATCACAATCCCTATCCCAACTAGAGGAAGCACCAAGAGTCTTGCAACAGTTATCCCAATCGTTGTACGTAACCCAAGAGTTGATTCTCTTGGTCCTTCAGAGAGCATACCACCAAGTACAAGCATCACAGAAGGAACCATTGCACTCGCCATTATGTTCAAACTATCTGTAATGAAAGAAAGTGGAGCTTCGTAACCAAAAACAATCTTTTTCAGCTGAGGTACTGATCCAACAACGATGGCTAGTAGAGATGCTATCGTTGGTGGTTGGAGTATGTGTTTGACTGGAGTCTGTTCAGCCACCACTCTCATTCTCCTTATAACTCTTGGCTCAGCTAAGCACTGAAGAGACCTGGGGCTTGAACTCTCGCCTCCGGTTTCACCCATGAGATCAACAACTTCAGGGAAAGAAGTCTGCGAGTAACTCGAAATGCTGTTGAACACCCTTGCAATGAAAGGTGTCTTGCAATGTTCTGTCTCTTTCTCCTCAATCCCTGGCCACTCAGCTTCAACAAGAAGAGGCCTACTAACATCATTAGAAGCCACAGTGATCTCCTCTATCTCAACCCCACCTTCATCCTCAACAACCTCATAGTACTCCAAAGGCGGCTCCATCATATGATACACAACCGTATACACAAGTATCACAGCGACCCATTGAGCAAACGACACGTAAGAAACTCCTCTGGAATGGCAAGTAGACCCAAAAGGGTTGTTCTTGGAGTGACACACAGAGCTAACAATAGCTAGCAAGAGATTCCCAGTGTTACCAAAAGCAGTCATGACGATGGTGACCCTAGTGAACTCTGGAGGAGGTCGACATATGAGAACAACCAAGTATCCTATAAAGGAACCTATAACTGTACTGAGCAGCACGTTAACCGGAATAAACCACCAACGAACGATGTTATCTAAAGTAATGCTTTCTCCAAGCTCAGTGAAGATCAAGCAAGGTAAGAACAGAGCAAAGACAAGCTTGCTTAAGAGGCGAAAGGTAGCTCTTGGGACTAGTTGTGTCTTGGGGTGAGCAAGAAGAAGACCGATCACGGTTAAAGAGATAAGCTTCATCAAAGGGACGATACCACTGAGTATATCCATAACCCTAGAACTAACATTGTTCCCTGACATCTTACCTTGAAGTCAACGGTAGAGAAAAAAAGAAAAACACAAGAGGATGAAGAAACTGAGTTCAAACAACAGTGACCTACCTGAAACAGAACAGCACAAGTTTGATTAGGACACAACTGGGAAGATGGTTTTGGGAAGGGATAGATGAAAGGAGAGAAGAACACCTGGAGGTTTCTCACATGGAAGGTGTCATTGAGGAAGACGACAAGATTGAAAGATGAGATTCACCATCCACGCGATATCTATTATTGGTTTTGTAATATTTTTTTTTTCCAGAGTCAGTCTTGTCTGAACAATTTTATGGTTATCACGTGGGATGGGAAGAAGATAAGTGAGATTTGAAGATTTGTATTGGGCTTTAGAGGTAACTCGGGAAAAGAAAGGAAGCCCAATAAAGAGGTTCACTAATAAATCAGTAGGCTCTCAAAGCCGGTTATTTGAAATGCGTCAATCTAATACTCTCTCCGTCTTTTGATCAGTTATCCCACGTGGGAATAACATAGCTGCCACAAACCAAAAAGGTCCACATAGGACAAACACGAAGACTCATTAACACGCGTCGGTTTATAATTGGTTAACACATATAGAAAGGATGAACCGGATCCAAAATTCGGATCCCGGATCCGTTACTTCTGCTCAAAAGAGGAAACCCTACGTGACCCAGGGCCCAGTTCCGGGTCTCCTCCGCGTTTGAGAATTGGAGAGAACCTCCTGTTGGAATCTCGATTTCAATCTTCATCTTTGATGGATTCGCCTTGATCAAAATCGATTAATCGAGCTCCCAAAGATGTCGAATCACTCCAGAGACGAACCCAGTACCGCCCCGAAAACAGATCAATGGTATGATCTCGTCCTGGGTTCCTCTGCTAAGGACGATTCCTCCCATAAATTCTGCACCTTGCGATGTAAGTTTCGATCTTTCTCGATTAGGTTAGATTATTCAGGAGAGGGTAATGATTTTTTATTTGATGTAATTGCAGATGAATTCAAACCGGCTTCTATTGACAAGAAGAGGTCAGGGAATCTTCACAAGAAGAGAGATAACAGAGTTTCCGTTGAGTTTCAAAACAACCAACCTGGTAAACCTAAGGTGACTTTTGAAGGTAGCAGCGAGGATTATAAGGATAATGACGCTGTGCTGTTTTTTGATGGTGAGAAGTTTCGTTTGGAGAGGTTGCATAGAGCTGTGAAGCAGCTGAGGCATCTCAGGACTCCTGGTGAACCTGCTGCTGCTGCTTCTTCTCAGTCTGTAGTGCCTCCTGTGGAGCAGCATCGGTTGTCTCCTCCTCTTGGTCGTGCTGCTAAATCTCCTCATGTTAATAGAAGTTTGCTTCCGGATATGCCTGTGAGTTTCCTATGTCTTTACCTTGTCTCCTTGCTATTGCTTGATTGGTTTAAGGTGCTGCTTCTACTGGTTTAAAATTCTCTCTGTATTATCTGCAGGTTGAAGTAGAAAGAATCGAAATTGGGAAGCGAGAGAATTCAGGTTAGCAGTTTGTTCCACCGATATTCTCTTATAGCTATGTTGGACTTTGATTTTTGGGATCATAAGGCTCACTGTGTAGAATGAGAAGATCTTAAACCTTAATAGAAGATGATAAACCTCATCACTGCTTAGTCTCTTTCTTCATAAACCGCAGTTTTGATGTACATTTTGTTGGTTGAGCTTGGTTGCTAGTACATAGAGAGGTCTGTTTTGCTAAAGAAACTAAAGCTCTCTTCCTTTATTAGTTGGATTCTTCTGTCATTTTTGATCATTGGTTCTCATTGCGGCTATGATTATTTGGTTCTCTAGTGGTTATATATATCGTCAATTTAGACTATAAATAGGAATATTAAACTGTTGATTCAAATTGTTTACAAATCCACACTACCTTTTCTAAGCATGTATTTGCTATATCTGGTTTTTCATTTTTTAACTGCAAGAACTAATGTGATTGCAGTTGAACCTGCCGTCCCTGGAAACAATGCACCTTCTTCTATCTCACCAGTCGATGACAAGAATGAAGATGGAGAAGAAGAGCATCACGAGATTGATTTGGTTGAGATATTTGGCTCATTTACACCAGAGAAGGACAATGCGGAGAAAGATAACGCTGATGTTGGTGGAGAATACGAGGAGAACTTAAACAAACAGCTTAGCATCACGGAAGAGGAGATTGCAGATGTGGATGATGACAGTGGTGGCGAAGGAGAGAAGGGTCTGAACGCAGCGGAAGCACTTAGAGCGCAAGTAAACGCAGAGGTGCAGAAACATGAAAGCTCAAGCTCAAGCAGTAGCAGTGGAAGCAGCAGCGGGAGCGACAGTGATGATGGTAGGAGCAAAAGCGTAAGCAGTGGAAGTGGGCAGAGTAGCAGCGGAAGCAGTAGCCGTGGAAGTGGAGGGAGTGACGATGATGATGAAGTCAACTCCGTGTAGTGTAACAAAAGAAAAACAACAATATTACCAAACTTTTAAAGAAGACATTTGTGTCTGAATAATTTTGGCTTTGAAGATCTTCCAAAAGGGTAACTTTCACTTACTAAGAATGAACAAAGCAGATAATATAAGTGATATGGTCCAGTTTCTGGACATAACAAAATCCAGCTTCTACTTGTTGTCTTAAAGCTGTCCACTCTACTCGCTATAATCGGCGCGTGCAAAGAAAATCTTGTTCTAGAGGGTGACACGCGCTAGAACGGGTCGTGAGTGTTGAAACTATGCTATTACTGTTTAACAAAGAACTGAGCAGCGGAAATCGAGAACCGTTGTCTTCTTCTTCAGAGCCTCCAAGTCCAAATCTTTAACCCTACTGTCTCTCTCTCTCCATTTTGTCTGAATCTCCCGGACTCGCTAAACTCCGAGATCTAGTCGTCCACCACGTTTCTCAAGATCCATGTATGAGCTCCAAAGCTTCTGACTTGATAGGTGAAAACAGATGGGAGCTGAGAAGAAATGGCTTTTCACTCTCTTCTCTGTAGTATTCCTCTCTGTCTTCTTCCTCTTACTCTACTCTCTCTCTGCTTTCACCTCTAAGCCTTTCCCTTCCCCTATCCGCTACGGTCCTCATTACCCACCAGCTTTCGCTTACTACATAACCGGAGGTCGTGGAGACGGTGACCGGATCTTTCGGTTGCTTCTTGCTGTTTATCATCCTAGGAACCGGTATCTTCTCCATCTTGGCGCTGAAGCTACTGAAGCAGAGAGGGTAACTCTTCTCTCCCACTTGAAAACTGTTCCTGCTGTGAATGCCTTTGGGAACGTTGATGTGTTGGGTAAAGTTGATCGTCTCTCTGACAATGGCGCTTCTAAAACGGCTGCTACTCTCCACGCTGTCTCCATCTTGCTGAAGCTTGGTCGTACTTGGAGTTGGTTCATTGAGCTTAGCGCCTTGGATTATCCCCTCATTACTCAAGACGGTATGTGATTCATTTGCAGTCTTAGATCTTTGTTTTGACATCTCTTTGAGCTTGTTGCTATGTTTGGTCTCTGGTGGCTTATGCTTATAGCTGAGATTGTGGCTGGAAAGAAAGTGGAAATGTGATTAGTGTTATTGATAACGACAATGATCTCTTTATTGCAAGTTCAACAAGCTTTAGATATTTATTGCATCCACTTACTTCTTCTGTTTGTCTTCAGACTTGTCTCATGTGTTTGCCTCGGTGAACAGAAGCATCAACTTCATTGATCATACTAGTGATCTTTCTTGGAAAGAGTAAGTATCATAGACTCTCCTTTTTGTTTCAGTGTATTGCAATGTTAACACTCATGAATAGTGTTGTTATTTTTTCTGTAGATCTCAAAGAATCAAACCTATTGTTGTTGATCCAGCACTATACTTAGCCAGAAGAACACAACTCTTCACTGCTACTGAGAAACGTCCAACACCAGATGCTTTCAAAGTCTTTACAGGCAAAAGATTCATTACCTAATTATATAACTCTATGTGAGCTACATAAGCCCTTTATATGCTTTCATTCTAATCTTTAATATCACGCAGGCTCGCCGTGGATCGTACTCAGCAGATCTTTCTTGGAGTATTGCATCTTTGGTTGGGACAATCTACCAAGAACCCTCCTCATGTACTTCAACAACGTGATTCTCTCTGAAGAATGCTACTTCCACACTGTTATCTGCAACGCTCCCGAGTTCAGTAACACCACAGTCAACGGTGACTTACGTTACATGATATGGGACAGTCCACCAAAGATGGAGCCTCACTTCCTTAGCGTATCTGATTACGATACAATGGCTCAGAGCGGAGCAGCTTTCGCTAGGCAGTTCAAGAAAGATGATCCAGTTTTGGACATGGTTGATAGAGAGATCTTGAAACGTGGACGTAACAGAGTCACTCCTGGAGCTTGGTGCGCGAGGCACGGTAGCTGGTGGACTGATCCTTGTTCGGAGTGGGATGATGTTAACGTGGTTAAAGGTGGACCTCAGGCTAAGAAGCTGGATGAGACAGTAATGAATTTTCTTGATGATTTGAGTTCACAATGCAAGTGAAGAAGAGAATGGTGGGGAGTGTTGGAATCAGTTATACACACGGACACGACACGAGTTTTACATTGTTTTACTGTTTGTAAGGTTTTTAATTCTTTGAGGGCTGATTGTATTTATAAAGCGGCTGATAGAATTCATTAGGCGTCGTCTAGGCTTCGTTGTATCTGTATTCGTTATTTTCTGCATAAACAATGGTTTTCTTCTCTCTCGATTCTTCTGCCTAGCATGAAAGTGTGAGATAACAAATTATGTCCAACATTAGAGAATTAAATAAAAAATGTCTATTATATAAATAGATGTTCAACTCTAATTAGTATGAAGTCTATGCGGGTCAGTCTCTTAATCCCAAAATAAACAATATCATATTTATCGGATAATAAAGAGTTGGATATGGCACAATCCCAACAAAAAGAATATCTTTCTTGACGTCTCTACTGGAGATAAATTTTTGGTTTCAGTTCAGTGTTTTGTTCTATTTAGAATTTCTTACAAATTTTTACAAATATGGGTTGTACGTTTGATTTAAACAATTTGTTAGTTTGGTTCAATTTGATAACTTAAAATTTGATTATCGGTTTGATAATAGGTTAGTTTAGTTTTTTTAAAAAGAATTATATAAATCAGAATAGTCAGACTTTTCTCTTTCTAATGAAAGTGCACAAACACAGTTGTCGAAACAATTTTCTTAAATTTCAATATACACTATTATATACCACAAACTCAGATGTCACGTTGAATTGTTCCCAAATCAGGTTGTATCCTCGATAATAATCAGGCCTCTTAAACAGGAAGACTATACGGTCGTAAATTGTTTGTTACTATGTCTCTACTCTATAGTATGCAGCTTTGTTACAATGTTTTGTGGTTTATTATTGGTATCAAGTTCAGTCACTAGCGATATGGTACCAGTAAATCAAATCATCCTTCTCTCGCAGTCATTGATTCAATGATATCTTTCAGAGACCAATTCTAATTTGTTTTGTTGTTTGTTCACTAAAATTTAGCTACTCTTGGTTTGTAGAACTATTAAACATGTCAATAGAGCATTCTTTTGATTAAATTTAACGAAAGTAGTTTTTTTTTATTGCTGTGACAAATGACTAGTTAATGTAATTAACTTAACAACGGCGAAAAATGTTTGATTGAGGCTACAATACTCCAGAAACACGTGGTTATCGTTCTATAAATTGTGGATTTGTGGACATGCATGAAAATCATTTTGATCAACGGTCATGTTTAACTCCCTGATTATAAATATCTCTAGTTTAAAAGGGAGGCTACGCTATATGCTATTTCGTAACTATATCAAGGTAGTCCTTTATGGAATTAACTTTATATAGGTAACATTCGTTTTAGCAAATTCTTGTTTTCTTTGGGAGGGGGTCAAATGCTTGAAGAATACTTTACTAAAAGGTGAAATTTCATAAACCATGGCGATCAGGTGATGCATTCTTGACCTTTGTAGAAGAACTTTACTCTTATAGGTTACCTTTTAAGCTTGATACAGTGAATATACACATTAATTACTCTTAGAGCACCTCCTAAGAAACTGTCCAAATTTCTAAAACATCAAAAATATTAATATTATAATTATTTTTTATTTTCTTAAAATCAATTATTCTTCTTAATGAATTGACAAGTGTCTCTTATGTATACTAAGAGTTTCTTAAAATCTATAAGTTTAAGACTTTTACACATTCTCTCTCCTAATTATATATTTTTTTTCCTTCTTTTAATCTTTAGAACTCTTCCTAAACCCATTGTTGGAAGTGCTCTTATGATCCTAGAAATAGTATATTGCCTTGATAAAAATATTAGTCAGTTTAATGTATGCTCATAAGGCATAACTCATAAGGTAACAAAGTATCTCTTACCACCCCCCACCCCTTCCTCCCAATGGTTATATGAGTAGGTTAGAAGAGAAACATAGAAAAATATAACTTTGTAAAAAGGAAGAAAAGAGGTCTAAGAATGTGATAATTGGGGTGTATGAGAAGAAAATGCCAACGAAGTTTATAGGGTGGAAAGTATAAAGACACATACAAAGAAAATATTAATGCAAACAACAAAAAGATGTGGAGGGGCTTATAACTTATTATTCAAACTATATATAGACTACATGAATAGTTTGATTGAGTTGTCTACTTCTTAAAATCGGACCCCCACATACCCTATTTTCTCATAAAATCATTACCCTTAAATCGCTATACATTCCTTTCTTTCTTTTTAATTAGTTCCATTACTATTCCCTTGTACTGTTTCTTACCTAAACTAAATAATTGAACGTGTGATTGTTTAGTTTATCTATAAACACTATTTATCATCCATTCGAGATCTTCTATAAATCCAAAATAACAAAACAACTAAATTAAAAGGGTTGTATTGTTTACAATAAACCTATTTTATAAAATATTTTGGTTAAAAGTGAGAAGTTTAAGAAAACATATTAATTACACATTTTAATTTGTTTTTATACTGGAAACAACATTTGATATTTAGTAAATAATAATTTAACTAAATGATTACGAAGATCGAATAAATTTAACTTTTACAAAAAGAAACTCTAAACCATCTTATATTATGGGAAGTACATACCGACATGATATATATAGCTATAGGTATATAGGGGTTTAATAATCATAACCAAAATTGTAATCTATAGACCCATTTTAACACAAACCAAACGAAAAGTTTAAGATGGTAAAAAGAAAGATCGAGACAACAATAATTGCCACTACCGATGCATTAAATTTGACGCATGTGAACTGTGAGGTGATGTGAATAGAAAAAGACCTCTAATCCCGTGACATTGTTTTTATGACTCAAGCATACATAGCAACGGATAGATAGATAGATGACATTGTGAACATAATAAGAAAACTATCACTTTTTAATTACAGATTCTAACTAACATATTCCATTTAATAATCACCCTTTTGTTTATGGGCAATTCTCTTAAATAGCCCCTTTTAAGTTTTTGTCACAAAAATAGCCCTAAAAAAATAAAATGACCAAAATAGATTCTTTTTTTTTTGAAATTTTGATTTTTTTTAATTTTTTTTTTGAAATTTGAAACCCCAACCCCAAACCCACCCCTTAACTCTAAACCCTAAAGTCCAAATTAGTTAACCCTAGGGGTATAAATGCAAATAAATGAATTTTTTAGCTTCTAAAAAAAACATTTTGGTCATTTTCTTCTTTAAAAACTATTTTTGTGACAAACAAACTAAAAAATGCTATCTAAGGGAATTTCTCTTTGTTTATTCCATACTTAAATTTTTAATTGTAGTTCCATCTAATATGAAACAGAGATTATACTTTTGTCCGAGACGTGTGAACTAGCCCCAACAACGACCTCGTTGTCCGCCGTGTGATATCTAGAGGAACACATCATTAGAGGGTCACCTCTTAGTTTTATACACCTCCATAATCACACTTTATAAATATTATGCATTTATTATAATGTTAACTGATATACTCTCTTTGTTTCATATTACTTGTCTTCTAAGTTTATGCACATATATTAAGAAAACATATGATTTTATATATTTTCAAAATAAAAACACAATTATCTATACACTTAACCATATTTCAACCAATAAAAAAATAAAATGAAAAACCTTATTAATGAATTTTGCATTGAAACTCTAAAACGACATTTATTTTGAAACGAATTTTTTTCCTACAACAACAACTAATATGAAACGGAGGGAGTGCAAGTCTTCGGCACTGCTTGCTCATTAAGTCACTATATATGCATCTCTGATCTCTTTGTGTCTTGGTGAGAGAAAATGGGAGCTCTTGATTCTCTATGCGAATACATTTCCGACTACTTCAACGTCTCCCAAAAAAGAAGGAAGCGTAAAGTCAAGCAGGTCTGCATATATATATTTACAACGATGCTATTCAAAATGCTTCTAAACTAGTTTTTCCTCATCTTTAATGAAGATTTTGCGTAGGTTTTAGCATCAGATCTTGTAATTGCTTCTTTTAATAAAAAGGATCTTGTAATTTTTTTTTGTAACTTGGATCTTGTAATTTTTCCTTTTTCTTTTTGAACATTTGATCTTGTAATTTCTTTCAAACAAGTTCCTTATAAGTTTTTGGGGTTTGGGAGAAATTTTAGTTTTTTTTGGCACGTTAATTTGCTGTAAGAATAATCTCTAAAACAATGCAACTTGGGTTGCATATATATATATTCATAACCTAAAGTTTCTTTTAGTTTGGTTTAACCTTTTCTTCTTTTGGTGGCAGACGGTGAATATAAAGGTGAAGATGGACTGTGACGGCTGCGAACGCAGAGTCAAGAATGCTGTTTCCTCCATGAAAGGTTCGAATTTCCAGCTCGTGCTCGCTGCTGATATCATAAATAATTTCTTTGATCTTTTATCTTGTAATTCTTTTCTTTTTTTTTTGAAATAGTTTATCTTGTAATTCTTTATATACACTCATTCCGTTTCAAAATGATTCATATTTTAGAAAAAAAATTGTTTCAAGAAGATCCAGATTTTATATTTTCAATGTATATAATAATGACAAATTATAAATTCTAAAAACATTAATTGTGTTTACTGAATTTTGATTGGTTAAAAATCATAGAAAATAGTTAAACACATAAAATAATTCATTCATTATCAAAATTTTATTATCAAAATTAAGTGTGGAAAATTCTATAATATGTATTATTTTAAAACGGATGGAGTATTTGTAAGTCTTGATTTTCATAACACCTTATTTATTACAAGATAAATGAATGTAATAATGACGCAGCAGGGGTGGAAACGGTGGAGCTAAACAGGAAGATACACAAAGTAACGGTGAGTGGGTACGTGGAACCGAAGAAGGTGTTGAAAAGAGTCGAAAAGACAGGGAAAAAGGCGGAGATGTGGCCGTACGTTCCTTACAACGTGGTGGCATATCCATATGCTGTCGGAGCTTACGACAAAAAAGCTCCGGCCGGTTATGTGAGGAAGTCCGAGCACTCACAGCCGTTGCCTGGAGCTCCAGACGACGTGATCATGTCTCTTTTTAGCGACGAGAACCCCAATGCTTGCACCGTTATGTAATAAAAATAAAAGTATCGTTTATAAATATTACTATTCACCGCCACATGCTTAACGTTTTACTCTTCTTTTTTTTTGGTAATGTGCATAGAGGAAGAAGCTAGTAGTGTTTTCATTTTGTTATTGATCGTGTTTATCATTAGGGTTGCGGTTTGCCCTTTCAGTCATCGTAAGGTTTTAGAGTTTTTCTTTACCGGTTATTATTGAATTATGTAAGAGATTAATTGGTCATAAGTTTAAATATTTAAAGACTATTTCACTTACTATTAATTGGTTTTGGGTGAAAAAAATATACTTCTTCCGTTTTATATTATTTGTCGTTATAAGAAAAATATTTTGTTTTAAAATAAGTGTCGTTTTTGGTTTTCAATGCAAAATTTATTGATAATATTATCTATTCAATTTTTCTATGGGTTGAAATATAGTTAGATATATTGATAATAATATTTTTATTTTTGAAAAATATAAAATTAAATATTTTTCTAATATGTAGGCATAAAACTAGAACGATAACTAATATGAAATGGAAGGAGTAATAAATATGAGTTATTGATCGATAGTGTGTGGATCATATCCTGGAAGTGTTTGATTGATACTCCACACATTGATCAATCGTAGTTGAAAACTAAATATATGTATTATACCCAAAAGAACTCTTCCTGATAAAATGTAAATTTATGTAATTTCATACATATTAAAAAATATTATCAATTTTGATAATTAATATATTGTTTTTGTATTTACCAATTTCTCATAACTCTAAACTAATAGTATTTCAAAACCTAAATTACTTTTTTGAAATTTACTATTTATATTATTAATTAATAAAAATTGCATACAGAAATTAAAATATATATTTTTGAAATTTAATATTTAAAGTGATTATCTTTTAAAACATAGGGCATATGTATTAGTGTATATATATGAAAAATTAATCACCGGTTAGTTCAAAATAGTAAAATATTTCATGTAAAACAAACACATGTTTAGTTCTTAGATGTTCTAACCGAGTATCCCAAAAAAACAGGTTTTTAAAGTTTATAAATTTCATGCCCTTAGGATGAGAGGACATATAAATGAACATTGCTATTGAAATCCCAATCTACTAAATGAAATGACTTATGATTATATCATGAAGTAACATAAGCAACAACACAAAAGTGGTTTAATGGTAAGCAAATTTTGATGAGTTAAACAATCTGTTCAAATTAATTTCATAATACTATATATGTGTGGTTATACGGATATATAGTGATAACTTAAATTTTATTTAAATACTCGATTTTTTTTATCCATAAGTTATACTTTCACATAAAAGGTAAGTATAGATAATTCCATAAATTTAGAATATCTCCAGATTAATTATAGAAAATGAATTAACATAAACAAGAATTAAACTTGAAACTGTAAAAATGACGCATGACAAAACAAATGGAGAGACAAAAAACGGCACGTGAATCGTTAGATATGGTCTTGCTATTAGATTTAGCCACCTGTCAACATGAATCGGTTGAAGGAGCCTTTACTCCGATTCACATATTCTCTTAAAATTTTTCTCGGACTAATAAATGATGAAGCTCTTTTAATTCAGTGGTTTGATTAAGATTTATTAATGCTTCTGAGATTTGGGTTTCAAACTTCAGCAAAAGCTAATTATATAGATTTATGAAAAAAAAATTATAATTTTTTTTTTATAATAAAAACTCTCTCTGTTTCATAATAAGTGTCGTTTTAGATTTGTGCACACAGATTAAAAAAATATTTAATTTTACATATTTTCTATATAAAAACATCATTTCCCATACACCTAACTATATTTTAACCAATAAAAAATTAAACTAAAAAATATAATACGAAAATACACTTATTTCATAACAAATTTTTTTCTCTAAAACGACACTTTTTATAAAGCGGAAGGAGTATTTAACATGATAATTATATACACAGATTTTATAGGACAACTCATAATGATGCAATTAGATATTAATCTTCATAAAACAAGTATAATTGTCAGCTATAAAATCATTTTGTAATATTTTTTATAGTTTATAATAGCATAACTAATTAAATAAATAAAAGAATGATCTAATATTTAGCTTTAAAACTTTAATTAAATAAAAATGAATAATACTATGGTCACTTCAGTTTATGGATCAATTCAAAGTCATTTAATACTCTTGAATGAGAATTATATCATCAATATATATCCAACTTTAGTCAAATTAAAATAAAAAATCAAAGTTTTATAATGAGATTAAAATCTTTAACTACATATACTAATATCACAGGACAATATCATTTATATGTTTTTTGTGGTAAGTAAATTTTGTATATATATTTGAAATTTATAATAGTTTTAATACAGTAAATTTGTTGATAGAAAATCGATAAAAAAATTTTGATTGCTTAATAACGTTAGAAAAATATTAAATTCTATTACATTATATTAATCATCTTAATATATATATATATATATATATATATATATATATATATCTTATAATTATAAAAAAGAAAAAGAAAAATTACCATATATGAATTATGATATATATCTACTATTTATGTCAAATTCACAAAAATAGTATATTACTTGGGTATAATACAAATTTATTTTGGAATTTTAATAAATATTAATTTTCATCAATAAATATTAATTATTATGTATAGTTTACTTATATACATAAGTAATCAACAATATATTATTAATTTTAAAACATTTTGAGATATAATATAAGAGATCCCATAAACATTCTCAAGACATTTATATATGTATTTACTTTTATATTAAATATAATATATTACTTAATAAATTTAGGGTTCTAATCAAACTATATTTATAAATTCAAATAACTTGAAAAACCTTTATGATATAGATAATTTTATTTGTCTTGTAGCTATATATTTATATTTGGTTAAAGATAAAAATTATTATAATAAATTATAAAATTAGCTATTTAAAATAAACTAATACTCCATTTGTTTCATAATAAGTGTCGTTTTAGATTTGTGTACACATATTAAGAAAACATTTAATTTTGCATATTTTCTATATGAAACGGAGGGAGTACATATTTAAACATTAAACCACATATTTTATTAAAAGAATATTATTTTAAAGACTATCTCATGCATATATTTAATATAATATAATAAATAATTGTTTTAGAAGATATATTTATAGACTTAAGTTCTAATTTTACTTCTACTTATTTAATTATTTATATATGTACTAAATATACAATACATGTTATATTTGTAATATATGAAATTAACCTAACTACATAAGAACTTAGTTAGTTTGAGAATTATGAAAATCTTAAAGTTTTGATCAATAAACTAATGTACAATTCATTATGTATATATATTTTTTCTTTTAAAAAGATTGAACCACAACAATTAAAGTACAAACATTATATAGTATTTATATATGATAGAGTTTCTATTAATTAAAACCTCTGAAATTTTTTATTGATATGTATTATCATATATATTCTATAACAAATATGATTTTAAAAATAAGTTAGACCAAAATATTTATATTTATATCCTAGTTCTTATTTCTACTTATTTAATTAAGTTTAAATAATATTATCAATTTAAATTGATGATTCATTATTCAAAATCATTAGACTATGACAAATAAGCAAAATTATCTAAAATTATGAAAATATGACAAATTCACAAAATCTACTTATTTATATAAGTTCAAAATAATAAAATAAATTTAAATTCATAATTTCTCAGTTAAAATAATAAGAATATGACAAATAAACAAAAATATCTAAAATTATGGAAACTATAACAAATAAATAAATTTATCTAATTTTTTTAGAAAATATAACAAATTATCTAAAATCATAGAAAACATGACAAATAAACAAATTCTTGAGAATAGCATATATATTTGAAACTGACCACATTGTAGCTTTTGAACATCTTTGACCAAATCTATTTTAGATTTTGCATAGGATTTTTGTTTTTAAATAATATTGAAGACAAGGAAAAAAATCTAAAAACATCCTGTACAAACAAACTGATAAAGTTTTTAATTGTGGTTATATTCGTTACACATATATAACATATATACCAAAAAATTCGAAGACTCAAGAGTCTCAAAGCAAAGAGCAATAAAGTTTATCAGACACCACACATTCACATGTATAAATAAATACACAAAACCCCAAAGGACTTACTCAACTTCTCTGCTCAACTTTTAGACTTTTCTTCTAGTATATTTACACTAGACATTAGTGAAAGAAAAAAAAGACATGGGGTTTGTGCTTTGTCGGAAAACGATGACCAGAGAAGCCATGTTGTTACTAATCGTAACAATGACTTGTCTCGTAGCCGGAGAGGCAGGAGGCACGAAGCCAGAGGAAAGACTGTTCAACATAGAGAAGCTGGAGATGTTCGTTGATGAGCTTCCTCATATTCCCACTCTTCATGCCTACCACATCGTCAATGGCGTCCTCAAAACCAAATCTCTTCAAATCGGCATGTTCTTCAAGAAATGGGTATTTTCTTCTTTTTATTTCTTTCTTGTTTTCTTGAAGCTATTTTTAGTATTGTTATTAAATTTGATTTGCTGTCAAGTCTTTCGTGGGAAACCAGATCATCTCCATTTATGTCGTGAGGCTATGATTGGCCAAAATATTTTGGTGAAAATACATACATACACCATTCAGTGATATACATCTGTATTACATGCAAGAAAAAGGCTAATTAATTTTGAATTTGAACTCATTACCGACAAAATTAGCGCTTGGTAAAATCATCTCCAATCTATTCCCTTAAAATTACAATTTCTAATTTAAAATAGATAATTGATATTTCTTTCCTTATTTATAAAGGAAAAAATAATAATTTATATTATAAAGAAATAAATAGACATGAATTTGAGCAATTTAACCTCTAAATTTTATTATAGAGGTGAAAATAATGTTCCTTCTGTTTCATATTATGTGTCATTTTAGAGAACTTTTTTTGTTACAAAATAAGTGTCGTTTTTGTATTTCAATGCAAAATTTATTAATTTTATTTTTCAGTTTAATTTTGTATTGGTTGAAATATGATTAGGTGTATGGGTAATAGTGTTTTTATATAGAAAATATGAAAATTAAATATTTTTTTAATCTGTGTGCAAAAAATTAAAAGGACACTGAAACAAAATGAGTAATAGATTAAAAATGCTTTAATCATAGAGATTAGTGAGGCTAATTGGATTTTAGTAGGCTACGGCTCTTCGTTGATAAAGTCATTAGAATAGATTCGTTTCACTCTTGTCCTCACTTATTTGTTCTCTTGGGAAAATATCTAATATTATTAGTACCGACGAATCAATGCTCTTTCTTTTATGACTAGTCAGATTTAATATTCTTGGGTCTCTCTTGACACTTGTTGTTGATTAACTGTACTATGAACAACATCAAATAATAATATTTTCTCTGTTCTGAAATATAAAATGTTTATAAGAGATTTATGTTTTAATATATAGGATGTTTTCATATTTTTATAGATAATTTTAAGTTTATCAAAAACTATGAAATCGATCAAATTTAATAGTTTTATTTTTTTAATTAGTCAAGTAGTTTTAATTTATATTTTTAATAATATTTTTAGATAAAAAATATTTTTTTAATAAGTGTGTTAGACCTAAAACATTTTATATTTAGGATAATATTTTGCTTAGAGCTTTATAAACTTAGTAACCCACTAACCATAGAATAATGATTAACACTATCCCACTTTATGCTAAGCTAATTATGCTCTCATTCTTTAAATTTTTTAATTAGTTTGCTAATCAATGAAATGATTTGTATTTTGAATATTTTCACACTACAGAAATTCCACAGAGATTTGCCTGCCACACCAGTGTTCGCATACGGTGTATCGAAGCGCACGGCAACAGTTCCGGGACCTACAATCGAAGCCGTCTATGGAGTCAACACCTACGTGACGTGGCGAAATCACCTCCCTTCAACACACATCCTCCCTTGGGACCCAACAATCTCCCCTGCCATCTCCAAACGCGGCGGCATTCCTACGGTGGTTCACTTACACGGCGGAATCCACGAACCGGCCAGCGACGGAAACGCTGATTCTTGGTTCACCGCCGGGTTCAAAGAGACCGGAACCAAATGGACCAAAACGACGTATCATTACGTCAACAAGCAACAACCTGGAAACATGTGGTACCACGACCACGCTGCTGGTTTGACCAGAGTCAACCTTCTTGCCGGTTTGTTAGGTGCTTACATTCTCCGACATAGCTCTGTCGAAACGCCTCTGAAATTACCAACTGGTCGCGAGTTTGACCGTTCTTTGATCGTGTTTGACCGGAGTTTCCGTAAAGACGGTTCGATTTACATGAACGCAACCGGGAATAACCCGTCGATTCATCCGCAATGGCAGCCGGAGTATTTCGGCGACGCGATCATCGTGAACGGAAAAGCTTGGCCGAGATTAACCGTCCGCCGCCGTAAGTACCGGTTTAGAATCATAAACGCTAGTAACGCTAGATTCTTCCGGTTCTTCTTCTCCAACGGTCTCGATTTCATTGTCATCGGTTCGGACTCGGCTTATCTAGCTAAACCGGTCTCGACCAAATCGGTTCTCCTCGCTCCGTCGGAAATCGTCGACGTCGTCGTTGACTTTTCAAAATCAACGTCCAAGACGGCGACTCTAGCCAACAACGCACCTTATCCTTACCCATCGGGAGACCCCGTCACGGACGAGAACAGCAAAGTCATGAAGTTCGTAATCAAGCACGAATCAGAAACTGACACATCAGCCATTCCGACAAAGCTGATCCAATACCCGCATGCTGACGTGTCAAAATCGGTCCGAACGCGTTACATAGCTATGTTCGAGTACGTGTCGAGCGCTGACGAGCCAACACATCTATACCTCAACGGTTTACCTTATAACGCTCCTGTAACGGAGACTCCAAAAATCGACACGAGCGAGGTGTGGGAAGTGATTAATTTAACGGAAGATAACCATCCGTTACACATTCACTTGGGATTGTTCAAAGTGTTGGAGCAAACGGCGTTAGTGGAGATCGAGAAGTTCACTGACTGTATGACGGAGAAAAACGACGCCGTGAAGTGCCAGATCAACAAGTACGCACGTGGGAATAAGACGGCGGTGACGGCACACGAGCGGGGATGGAAGAACGTGTTCAAGATGATGCCTGGACATGTAACGAAGATCCTCGTTAGGTTCTCTTACGTTCACTCCAATGAGTCTTACTCGTTCGACGCAACTCAAGAGCCTGGCTACGTCTACCATTGCCATGTAAGTTAGTAATTAGTTAAAATTAAAATAGTTAGTTTTCTTAATCCGTTTCTATGGAAGCTAATTATGATTTTTTTTATTTGTAGATATTGGATCACGAAGACAATATGATGATGAGACCTTTTGAGATGGTCAAGTGATACGATTTTTCAAGAAGATGGATAAACACGGTTATGTAATTCTACAGAAAACAACTTACAATTATGGAATATGATGTAAATCTTAAAAATATTGGAAATGATATAAAATGACTTTCCGAGATATCTTCGATAAAATCTTTAAAATATTGTTTTTGTGTGGAACTTAGAGCATCTTATATCAAATACCTTATTTTTAATGTTTAATTTTATTTTCTTCGTCTGAAAAATAAATAAAAATTAACCAACCGCGGGTTATCATATGTCAGTGAAGTCCGCAAATAGTACAAGAAGTGTATTTTATTTCATGGTTTTTTGTAATCAGTTTTTTTTTTTTTGTGGAACCACACCAAATCTTTAAAAAATAAATAAAAATGCTCTTATATTTTGGTGGTGATATAATAACAATACTGATCCAAAATGTAATTGTCGCAGCTGAAGGATAGCTCGGAGAACAAAATATAACTAAACCCTCAAGTCTGGTATTTAAAAATGATTTTATTTATATAAAAAAGAGACAAGCAACATCAAACCTTAACTATCAAATCTCACGTTAAAGTTGCGAGATCGTATATTTTATTTCGGATTAGGTTATGTCTAATTCAATTATTGAGAGCTTTAAGCACATGGTTTCAGATTTTCTTGTATATATAGATTGTGAGACCAATTTCTAATGAGATTCTACGTGTAACAAGTGATCTTGTACGATCGTGAGAAGCTAGAGATTTACGGTTTCAAATCAAGCTGTTCGTCCTGATACTGTATATCCGAGTATGTTAAACTTATGAGTACTTTACAAATTTCTAGTGATTTCGTTTTTGTGAATTTGAATTGTACATTATATAGGTAAAAGGAGTCATTTGGAAACCAATGCCAAACTCAGAAAACATATAGCACAAAGAAAAATCTACGTACTACAACTTGAGAAAATTCAGCATAATGAATCCTTGAAACCAACTTGTCAATATTTTATATTCTTGTATCATTATGAGTCTCTAGGTTTCCGTATCCGACACTTGAGTTTACGTGTTATATTGTAGTAATACATTAGAGAACCTCAACGGAGGTTCTCTATGTGTTTCCTAAAAATATTTATATCATGTATATGTATATATTTATATTAGTATTTTATTGTAAAGTTATTAATTTTACGAGAAACTCAACCGGAAATTCCTTAAAACATTTGATTTAAAAAAGTTTCGGTTAGATTTTCTGTAAAGTTAATAATTATACAATAAAATATTAATATAAATATATATATATATATATATATATATATTTTTTTTTTTTTATGGGAAACTCATGAGAGAACCCCTTGAGGTGCTATCAAGGGGTGCTATTATTGTGTTTCAGTCGACCTTTAGACATTGTAAGTAGCTTGTCAATGGTTAAAAAACTGGGCCTTTGGGCTAATAACGATGGACTTTGAGGGGTCGTATAATACATTTAATACGGTTGATATTGGGTAGGTGGGTAACTGGTAAGTGAGAGAGGGGAAGAAGAGGTGAATGATCAAACAAAATCCCTCGTACTCTTAACCACCAGTCAATTCAACTGAGTACTCATGTTTCTTCGATCTTATCTGTGTCCTGCACCCACACTTTGTAGTTTGTCCCTTTCTTTCAATTTATCGCTTCTCTCTCAATAATTTGACATTTCTCACAAATTCCGGATATTAATCAAATATCTATATTCCCAATTATTTTGAGCCACTTAAAAAATATCTTCTTATACTCATTATTTTATTTGCTGAAATATCTTTTTCTATTTTGGCTGAAATAATTAGACAAAATATGTATGACTAATGAATTGATTTTGTAATTCATCTTATATTTCTAAAAATTGTATTTATTTTGCTAATCCAAAATTATTTTTTGCCATTTAATAAATTTTTAGTGATTGGGTATAAAATTATTCTTCTGTCAGTTCACAATTTTAACAGATTTTGTATTAATATTTTGTTTTGATTAATAAAATTATATTTAAAATTTGTTATCAATAATGGAATCAAATTTATATTAGTGTAAACTTGCTAGTTCACAAAGTTTTCTCTTGGAGTAAAGATCTTTTTATTTTCTACCCTATCAAAACACATATATAGTTTGCGAGAAAGTATGTATTTGTAAAAAAATATGGATAAGAGAGAGGTTTGGATTGGAATGGTATTAGCCTTATAGGCAAGGCATATTAAATGCGAGCTCTTTCCACATTTATGATTCCACCGGGTCAGTGGAAGCATCACCGTGGTAATGTCTATTAGAATTGAATAAACGTGGGACCATAACACATATTATGATGTGTTCTTCTTCCTCTTCCTCGTCCAACTATTATTAATTTGACCATGCACGCACACTTCTCTCAACCCACCGGTCCAAGTCAAAACTTCTTTCCATATAACTACCATCGCCTATATATATCAATTGCTTCTTGCAAACAACCTCACAATCAATCAACTAACAATAAAACCAACCAACCTCTCTTGTGAAGAAGACATGATCATGAACATAATCCGTCGCCGTGCTCTCTCTCGGCCTTCCGGTAACGTTTCTTGTTCAATCTTTTGTGTATTTGCTTTCATATGACCAAAGTATTCATAATTAAAGATCCGTGTAGAACTTATAGATTACGTATATGTACATGTACATGAGTGAGTTTTGCAACAAATATCGTTTTAGTCTGTGAAATTTAATCCATAATCATTGTTTTAGGGGTGCTACACCGTGCCAAGAGGTATAGATTAAGAGGGAGAAGGTACGCAAAGGCAGAACTTAAACAAAGCAACTTCTCAAAAGACGAGGACGATCTCATCCTCAAGCTTCATGCACTTCTTGGCAATAGGTTTTCATTCTCTTCTTTTTCTTGAATATTCAGTTTTGAATGTTGTTATAAAAATATACCAAAATGTGAATGTTTGCAAGAGCATCTTTATCGCAAATACACTATTTTTTATTTATTTTTTGTATGAATTTTTTTTAAAGCGAACCAATCACGGGCAGTCACGTGTCAATGAGGTCCGCGAACAGTGCAAGAGACATTCCTTATTTCATGACTTTTGTAATCGGTTTTTGTTTTTTTTTTGTGGGACCTACACTATTTTTTTTTTAAATCCTGAGTTTGATTGTACGTTTTCAGATGGTCATTGATAGCGGGAAGATTGCCTGGACGAACCGACAACGAAGTAAGAATCCATTGGGAAGCTTACTTAAAGAATAAACTAATGAAAATGGGAATCGATCCAACCAATCATCGTCTCTACCATCACACCAACTACACTTCTAGACGATACATCAATGCCTCTTATAATAAGGAACATGAAACCGATATTATTAGTGACCAATCTTCTTCGGTATCTGAATCATGTGATGTGACACTATTACCCGTTTCAAGTAGCAATTGCTCTGAGGAAAATGCTAATCCTGGACATAGCCGGTTGCCTGACCTCAACATAGGTCTCATCCCAATGAAGACGGTGACGACTTCTTTGCCAGTTTGCTCCCATCAAGAACCTAGCGAATCCTCTAACCATCTTTCAACGAGTCAAGAAACACTTCTTCTTTTCCAGTGAAGAAATGTATTGTGAGATTAAGGAAAACTCTTTGTCAAAGTACTATTCAAATTGTGTGTTTGTTTGCTGTACACAACTTCATATATATACAACTTGATAATAAAATGATTTTTGAAAATTTTAATCCCGAACTTGCATCAAACTCGTTGATCAACTATTCTCTTAATCAAATGTCCGGTTTCTTTTCGTGTGGAACCGTTGGTATAAGTTAACCGTTGATAACATGTGATCGGTTCAATAAAGCAGTAAGATATGAGGCTTATTAGCTCAAAGAAAAGAAAATGCGGTACACGTTGAATGGATGCTGGCTTATTAGCTATCAGAGAAAAGAAAATGCGGTGCACGTTGAATGGATACTTTCCACGACAGTAATGAACTAACTCACTTGAAATGGAGAAGTATGTTCATCTTCTTCCAAACTACACTTTTCTCTTTATGCAAAAGAAATTTAAGTCTCTCTTATCAAAAAGGAAACTATTTTTTTTTTTTTGATAACCGTGGGGATCCGGTGACCGAGGTCAACCGACTAATTCCACGAGGCCCACGGCACTCCGCGTATTCTTGCCATTTAAGGTAGTTCGGGTGGCCAGTGGGAATCGAACCAAGGCATGAAAACTATTTTCTAAGTATGTTAAATTTATTCAGATAAAAAGAATTTTTTTAAAACATATGTAATCTTTTATAGAGATTTTTAGAATCTTTTGAAATTAAACCAAATAAAAAGGAATCTATCACTACTGGTGTGGAGATTTTTATTCCTTAATCAAAAGACTATTGCTCTAAAATAAAAACCAACTAACTATTTTAATTAATCTAAATAGAATTTTTATGAGTACTTAATCAACTAACTATTTCTTGACCAAAATAGTAAACTAATTATTTTGATTAATGAGAAAATTTCAATTCTAACACAAGTTTAATATCACTTTTTAAAATTTACCATAATGAATGTCTATTTTCATAAATACCCTAAATTTATGATAAAAAGTACTACACTAATTTTCTCAATATTTATAAAATATTTACAAACCTAACTTCACCTCTTAATATTAAATCTTAAATAATAATCACTAAATCCTAAACATATATGTTAGTTTATTTTTATTGAAAATATTTTTAAAAAGTGGTACTTAACTTGTGATATTTTAAACAATTTTTTTTGATTGATTTGAAATGATTTTTTTTTGTAGCATGTACGTATTATATTCTTGGGTTGAAAAACTGAAATAATTACATGTTGATAAACGAAAAATAGTGTGCGTAATTATCATTTGAGATTAAACACACTAAAAGTTTTGTTTGGTGACGTGGTGTGTCTATTAGGAAACACATCTCGGGTAACAGTTTCTTTTTGGTGTCAAGAGAATCTTTGGTAAAAAACTAAAAATTTAGACTAAACCTGTAAATAGAATGAGACGATAGAGATGTCCTTTGACGACAGTGTTTGTATTCAAAGTGAATAAAAATTTATAACATAATCTAGATGAACTGATCAGAGTCCTCTTGATAAAAATTTCGATCATATGCATCAGAGCCGGTCCTCGAATATTTAAGATCAGAAGCAAAAAAATACGTCCGCAAGCAGTTTTTTTATTCGCTTCATGCCAAAGCCAGCTCTGATATGCATAAATGATTAGCAATTGTTGACCACAATAAATTTATTATTAAGAATCACAATAGATCCTCAAAACACTATGACCAAAAGTTCTAGTTTTTTTCATTCATCCCAATATTCTGATTATTAATGATATTACATACTAAAGATATAAAATAGCATATCAACATACTTGATGTCTTAAGCATGTAAACTCTAAGAGAGACCATAGGCTCCTCTAGTATCACAAACACCAGACTGCAGGGTGAACTGGACCAAGCATTTAAATTAATAATGCATTTTATTTGGTAAACATCTTTATTTATGATTGGTTGGATTTATTACATAGTGGCACTATATTTGTAAGTAAATGCTTAATGTAGTCATAGTCTGTGCCTATCATGTCACCAAATGAGTTTGTCTTGGATCTTGCGAAGAAAATCTAACAGGTATTTGATAATGCGGCCCAGGACAATCACAAAAGTACTTTTACAATAGATATTTTTCCTAAAAGTGTTAAAAAGACAGAAAAAGTAACAAATCAATGATAAAATATTTATAATTACACAAGAAATTATTTAAGAAAAGAAGGATAAGCTATAATCACAAAGGAAAATATATTGTTTCACCTTTTGGCTTAGTGTAAGCCAGAAAAAGTAACAAATCAATGATAAAATAACTTATAATTACACATAAGTTATCTAAGAAAAGAAGGACAGCTATAATTACAAGGGCAAAGATTTTGTTTCACCTTTGGGTTTAGTGTAAGACATGTCAATACAATGCATCTAGCATTAATACTTCTGACCAAATGATTCATGAATCACAAGTGAAATGTTATCTTACTTGCTTTCTTACAGAGAAAAAAATAACTAATTTGACTTTTTATTACCATTAAAGACTTATATGACACAGATTGGGCTGATTCTCTTCTTTTATTCCTTACTACCCATTAGAATATTTATATAAAGTCATCTTTACAGCCAAACACACAATAAACCATTCCCTTATATACAAATATAAAATGACAATTCTTTTTTTAAAATGTGGTTTGTTTCCACTATATAAGTCTGGTTGCAATACAAATTGTAATTATTGAAATTGACAACTTGCACCGCGAATCTCGCCCCCAATTATCTAATTTGTAATGTTGTATTATTTTAACATTAATCAAAAATGATAAAACATTAAAACGGTGTCGTAGTAACGACTTCTCCTTTTTTTTTTTTTTTTTACGCCACATGGCCTCGTTGGATACATAAAAAGCGTTACAAGCACGTCTGAGTCAGAGCGAGTCCAAATTCATATGCGACGTCGTAAAATGGCTGGAGTAGCCGTCTCTCCCGCTTCTCTGCTCCTCGTCATCGCTGAAACCTCGGGGATTCCGACGACGAACACGGGGGTGTTTAAGAAGGACTGTGCCGATCTCGCGAGGAGAGTTTGTCTATTGACGCATTTGGTTGAGGAGATTCGGGATTCTCCGCCGCCGCAGTCGCAGTCGCAGTCGCAGTCGCAGGAGGAGGAGGAATCTGATGCTTCGTCTTCTTTGGTTTCTTATGAATGTGATTGGTGGTCTGATCTTGTGGTGGGGCTTCAGGCGGCGAAGCGTCTTCTAAGTGCAGCGACTTGTTTCCAAGCTCGCGAATCCTCTGTAAGCGTTGCTCAACGGTTGTTAGTTATTGGTTTCACCATGGCAAGCGTGGACATTCTATTTTTGGTTCCGGTTCAGTTTTTTTCGGTATAAAGATATTTTCTGGTTTTGGTTTGGTTCTAATAGGAACTGGCTGTTATCCGAAAGAAGCTTGGATCCAGTTTGGTCTGATTAGGTTCATATTTTGGGGTACTTTCTGATGATTCAAATTAAAATATAAAGTAATTCAGGTTTTTTGGATAAAATATCGGTTAAATCAGATTAAAAGATTGGATAATTTGGATAACTTTATAATTTTCAGATAAAAATGTTTATGTAATTTTTTATTTGGATAATTAGCTTTTCATATTATTATTATTATGATATTTAGGAACACAAATTTTTGGTTTATAAACTATAGTTGAATAATATAGTTATTTTGAAGTTAAATATAAATATATGAATTATACATTAGGTATTCAGGTTTCATTCTATTTTTGGTTTGGTTCTGATTTGATGTTAGTGTTTTGGTATTGACAAATAGGAATTATTTCGATCTTTGTGAGTTTTGGGATGCTTTTGGTTTGGTTTTCTTTGGTTTGAGTTATTGGATTTTGGATAAAATGTCTAGCCATACTTTGTAGCAAATAGTTTATAACGTGATATGTTTTTTTTTTTTTTTTTTGTAGTCTCTGTAGATTGAAAGCTAAACGTTGTTTTCATTTGTGTTGTCAAGATCATCTCTTGATTAGCAACTCTCTGAAATTTGATGTGTGTTGATTGTGAAGGAGGGTGCTGCGAAGAGAATATCATTCCAGTTCCAATGTGTTACATGGAAGCTAGAGAAAGCATTAGGAAACTTGCCTTATGACCGTTATGACATCTCTGACGAAGTCCGCGAACAGGTAAAAAGTTCATTCATTCATGATGTCCCCTGAAGCTGTTTCTAAGGTTCTTTATTGGCTTGTAATCAGGTGGAACTTGCAAGATTGCAGTTGAGAAGAGCAATGCAGAGATACGGATCTCTGAACTCGAAGAAGTTCTCTACTGCTCTATCCGAGCCAATGGAGAAAGATGCATTGAGCAAAGTCACTGAGAAGTTGGAGAGTATTCGAGAAACAGTGCACTGCAACATTCCTTTGTCAGATGAGAAGAAACTGGAATCACCGCGAAGGAAGAGCTCTTCTGTTTCATTAGCCTTCTTTTTATCAAAAGACGCTGATAATGAGAGGTTAGAGAAAGCAATCATCAACAAGAGCAACGATGACTCTAAGAAATCAGACAATCTCACCATCCCTGAGGATTTTCTTTGTCCAATCTCTCTGGAACTGATGAAGGATCCTGTTATTGTCTCAACAGGACAGGTCTGGTTCTAAAGTACTACTAAACTTTACGTAGCTTTTACTGTTATTGAATCAAAACCTTAACGATGATTGTTCCCTCTTCATTAACAGACATACGAGAGGTCTTACATACAAAGATGGATAGACTGTGGGAACCTAAGATGCCCAAAGACCCAGCAGAAACTTGGAAACTTCACTCTTACTACAAACTACGTTCTCAGAAGCCTCATCTCTCAGTGGTGCACTGAGCACAACATTGAGCAGCCAGGTGGTTACATGAACAGTAGAAACAAAAACGGTGACGGTGATCTAAGTGGAGACATGTCAGCGATACGAGCATTGGTTCGCAAGCTCTCGACACGGTCCTTAGAAGACCGAAGAACCGCGCTTTCTGAAATCCGGTCTCTGTCAAAACGAAGCACAGAGAACAGGATTCTGATTGGAGAAGCAGGAGCCATCCCTGTTTTGGTCAAACTTCTGACATCAGAAGATGTTGAGACGCAGGAGAAAGCTGTCACTTGCGTTCTTAACCTCTCTATTTACGAAAACAACAAAGAGCTGATCATGCTTGCAGGTGCAGTCACATCTATAGTGCAAGTCCTGAGAGCTGGAACTGTCGAAGCTAAAGAAAACGCTGCAGCTACACTGTTTAGTCTTTCGTTAGCTGATGAGAACAAGATCATAATAGGCGCTTCTGGTGCAATACCTGCTTTAGTGCATCTCCTTGAGAACGGTAGCGTAAGAGGGAAGAAAGACGCTGCAACTGCTCTGTTCAACTTGTGTATTTATGAAGGGAACAAAGGAAGAGCGGTTAGAGCTGGTATAGTGAACCCATTGGTGAAAATGCTTACTGACACGTCGAGTCATAGAATGGTCACTGAAGCCTTGACCATACTCTCGGTTCTAGCCTGTAACCAAGATGCTAAAACCGCGATTCTGAAGGCGAATGCGGTACCACCGTTGATAACGTTGCTACAGAAGGATCTGCCTAGAAACAGAGAGAACGCAGCGGCGATATTGTTTGCTCTTTGCAAGAGAGATACTGAGAAACTGATCTTCATTGGTAAACTTGGAGCTGTTGTTCCGTTAATGGAACTATCGAGAGATGGTACAGAGAGAGCTAAGAGGAAAGCTAATTCTTTGCTTGAGCAGCTCCGCAAATCATCTCAAAAATTATGATAAATAGCTCTTTAACAAAAATAAAATAAAGATTGGAAAATTAACTTCATTACCAGTAAAGAGCGCTCTGGTTTTATTATTAGTTTAATTTGGTTGGATGTTTATTTGATCTGTTTTTAAGTTCTGTGATGATTTTTGGAAGACTAATTCCATTTGAGAAGGTTGGAAGTGAAAAGAGTTGCGAGAATCGATCTCTTTTACTCACCTTTTCTATTTATTTTATTGATTTTGTAATAACAAATATTGTGTTAATCAAAGATTTCATATGATTAGTAAGGTCTTTGGTTTGCATTTTCTTTTTCAATTGAGTGTCAATCTTACTCCCTCGCCCTGTTATATGATTATTACAGACTTAAGTTTCTCAAGAGAAAATTGGATAATGATAATTTGAGTTAATTGGATTATTTAGGGATAAATTTAGTAAAGCAATAGTTTTAGGGAGTGTATTCAACTGAGAGTTTTAGTTGATTTATATTAAAATAGCAAATCAACTATTATTCAAACATGAATTTTAAAATATTATTTAAAATTTATTGTTATTGAACTTGATGTTTCATTAGATATTTTGAAATCCACTGTTATTGAAAATATTTTAAATTGTAGTTTGAAAGTTTTGAAATGATTTTAGAATGTTTGGATGGAGTTTTTAAAAAAATTAAAACTAAAATCTCTGCGTTGTAGGATTGGCTATGGATAGGACTTTGTCGATCCAACCTGATGACAAAAAAAATTATTTCCAGTCCAGTTAGGTTATCTTGTGATCTTGTTACTAGTGAATACACGATCATCATCATTCTACCAGAGGATTGGAAAAAACAGGTGTATGTAGTCATTTGGTACATGCAGCATGATGTTAGTCTCATCGAGGAGATGAAAATTACTAATGGGAGGAAGGAGGAATCACGAGACAATGAAAGTCAAAGGAGCTGATGAATCTAGCAGCCGTGAGCTAACTCCAGTGTCGTGCTTACTATTTCAAGGACCTAAGGCAAGAATGACATGAAATTTTTTTATTATCCTACAATAACTAGTATAAATTATAAGCCCTTAAACATGAAAAAGAATTAGTATAAATCATATAACTATTTTTATGAAAATATGAAGTAGATTTTAAATTAATGAGTTAAGAAGAAAATGTCGCAAATCATAAGAGTGCATACAACAAAATCGATAAATGAAATCAATTTTTTTTTTGTAAAATTAAATAGAAAACATATGTTTATATGGAATATATACACGAATATAGTTACTTCTAACAATATTTCATAAAACTTGTTTATTGTGCATTCCATAAAAACATAAGTGAATTAATATTTATTGTCGCCTTTTTTTCAATAAGGGTGAGCATACCCCTGAGTCTCACCGAGGAGGAAGCATTTTCGACAAATTCTAAGTTTCAAACGGTGGCGCCATTGCTTGAGATGAATCCTAGTTTCTGTGGTGCTAACGTAAGCAGCAGTGAGGTTAATACAAAAAGAAATCGACATTTAGTCGTGTGTGTTTGGTTTGGGGGAAATGTATTTGGGTCAACATTTATTTATTATCTCTGCCCTTTGGACTATAATGAACCAAAACTGTCGGTACAAGAAAAAAACAACGTCATTGGTTTTAGCTTCACGGGATTAGTTCACATGCATTAGTTACTGTTCTAAGAAAGAGAAGTAAAACTAGCTTTCTATTTTCCAAATTCGTTAAAAAAAATATAAAGTCAAATTTTGTTAATCTTCACGTGCCTTTCGAAAGAAATGTTTCTCCAACGAAAACTTTCCTGATTAATCGGAGTGATTTACGCAACAGTCATTTTCCCGGAAACAAAGGTCCCAAAAATCTCAAAACTGTGGTCTAAGTGAAGAACAGTACACACTTTCTGTTTCAATTTAATCATTTGAAATAATATTAAAATTTATAAAAAAAGCTAGACATAGTTTTTTTTTTGTGCTGTTATTGGTTTTTCAAAAGATCGATAGCGAAATTTGACGTAACTTTGTCTTCCAATTTCTATATATTATTGAAGATTTGGCATTTTGTTCACCTAAATAAATGGTTCACTATCATCAGCAACCAACCATAAATCCATAATCTATAATCATCTGATCTAACACATCACCCACCTTGAGCTACTGAGTTTCTTACATAGATATATCTCTTTTGTGGATTTCAAAAAGCTCACATTATTAGTAAACCTAGAAGCTCATCTTTCTATAATGGGTAATAGCTTGGGAAGCAAGAAAACTGCTAAAATCATGAAGATCAATGGTGAGAGTTTCAAGCTGAAGACTCCTGTGAGAGCTGGTACGGTTGTTAAAGACTTTCCCGGCCACGTTCTCTTGGAATCTGAATCAGTGAAGCATTTTGGAATCAGAGCAAAGCCTTTGGATCCTAACCAAAACTTGGAATCCAAAAAGCTTTATTTCATGGTGGAACTTCCTAGGTAAGAGCATGATTAACCTTAGTAGGTTCTTAACTTATGATTTGACACTTTTTTTTATTTAATTTTTGGCTAAAAGACGGTTTTTATATATCTAGAAACGGTTCTTAGTTTTTCTTAGTTAAAACTAAGAAATGTATCTTAACCGAAACTAAGAACCCCAAAAGAGACTAGGGTTAATCATGTTCTAAGACCTCAGTTTCATCTTTTGTTTTTTTATGTTTTCCAAGTTTGAAATCTAATCATTGAAACTCACGTGGTCTATATATATAGAACATGGAAGGAGAGAGCCCCCAGAAGGGTTCGGTCTGGAATCCAGATGAGTGCTAAGGAGAGGCTAGAGAATCTGAAGCTGTCTCGTAGATCATCCTCTGATCTCTCGGTAATGAAGAAGGTTGATGAAGAAGAGAGAGAAGTGATGGGTAGCGTGAAGTTGAGGTTACCTAAGTGGAAAGTGGAGAAACTGAGGAAAGAGAGTGAGAGTGGCTCTGATTTCACCGACAAGATCACAGCTCTTTGTCTCCTCAACATTCAGAGACAACGTTTGCTTCATAACGGAGGAAGTAGCTTTGGGATTGGAGATGAAGAAGGTTGTGTCAAAGCACAAGAGGTGATCAATTCTTTTTAGGGTTTTCTTTCTTTCTTGTTAGAAAAGGAAACACCGATCCGTTTCTCAAGCCACGTTTCTTGCATCCTCTTAATTACTAAAATTGCCACTAGGAAACGGATGTGCTCCAACTTGTGTGTAACGAACTTCCTAGTCTTTTCTTAATATAAACAAGTGTATCCTCTATTTAACTAAATACTACTATATAAGTAAAGCCTGAATATACAAAACATAACTCTGACGAGAGATGCTGAGCTTCTTATCTTCTACATTTATTACACATCTTTGTCTCTATTACATCACACCTTAGACATGTCATATGTGTACAAGATCTGAAAGTAAGTGCTAGAGATCTCACGTTTAAATGACCAACACTAATGTATAAGATACTTGGACTAATTTACTTATTTATCAAAATCATTTCATGATAAGCTAAATATTAATAGTATATAGTCTCATTTGTTAATTTAAGTATAATATAGTCCAGAAAAATTTAATTGGCAGTCTAAAAATAGGATTTAGTTCGAAATGAGTCGATAATAACTATTATCAAAAAAGAAATGTTGAGAATTTAGATGGAATTTTGTATAAAAAAAAACTAATACTAATGTATAAAAAACTAGTTACTCCTGTCATTAGTATTGATTTTGAATTAGAAACTTATGATAAATTAAAATTTAACAATAAGAACCAATCAACACAGAGGAAGGCAAATAATTAGTTTTTTTTTTCCTTTCAATCTGAGGGGCATAAGTTTAGCCAATAATTACAATATACAATTCCAGACAAAGAGCAACCAAGACACACCAAACAAAAAAAAAAAAAAAGATAAATTCAATCAGTCAGGTCCCAACCTGTATATATGTTATGTCTTGTTAAACCAATTTCTCTTTTTTATTGTAAAAGAACAAATTGAGATCAGTAAAACAAAAGAATGATGAAAAATAGTTTTCTTTCTTTCACTCAATCAAGAGGTCCATGGCTCAGGAACAGTTAGAAAATAAGTGGTCATGGCCTTACGAAACCTCCTCTTGTACTGTTTTGGTGAGACTATAGTCGGAGAAGCGTTCTTGGGTCCACCCAAAATCCCTGAAGCTTTGACCCATGTCTCAAGGTGCTTGTCCCATGTGTACTGTCTCATGAAGTCTATGATTCCAAGAACCAGCTCCTTACGGTCTTCGTCGAACCCAACCAGCAATGAATAGTCCATTACATCCACAGTCTAATTCAAAAACGAGAAAACGGATTAATCAAAAATAATATTAAAGAACAAAAGTTCACTTGGAGGTAGTGAAAATCACTTACAGCTAAGAAGTTTGTGTCGTTCCATATAGCTCTCTCCAAGCTTCTCTTTGCCTTGCTTCCCAAGAATATTGGTTCTGTCCGTAGTGTCTCAAGCAGATTCATGTCAAGCAAAACCTTGTCTGTTCCGGATGTGTTTGGATTGTACCGTGACCGTGCAGATCCTTTGAGATCATAGATTCTGGATATTCTCCTGTTGTAAAAGAGATTCTCCATCACCATTAGATCCATTTTCGTTTCTTTTCCACCTTTTGAGTGTTTAATAGAGACCTGCATGCCATAGCATTCAAATCAATCAATCACATGCTTAACTATTCCATTTCAAACCATAGACTACATTCCCTATACTGTAACATTGTAACAAGTGTTCTAAAAGTCGGTTTAGGCGGCACCTAATCACATACCTAGTCAGCAAAATGAAACATTTTTTCAAACTGATTTTTAAAAAAAATCGGTTTAGGTGTTCAAAAACTCGGTCTAAGCGCCTACATAAAAAAAGAAATTTTCTATAAACTGGCTAATCATGCCTAAGATCATCTCCAATGGTTTACTCTATTTTTTACACTAAAATAGAGTAACTCTATAATAGAGTTGGAGTTTGCTTCAATGTTACTCTATTTTAGAGTGAAAAATAGAGTGATGAACAAAAAAACAACAACTTACTCTATATTTGGAGTAAACCTATTTTTCACTCTATTATAGAGTGAAAAATAGAGTACCATTGAAACACTTTTTACTCTAAACTCTATTTTAGAGTGAAAAATAGAGTGGGATTGGAGATGCTCTAACTATTTCTTGAACATTTTGACGGTGACTAACCTGGTAGATACCGAGAATCTTAGCTAGACAAGTGGGGCTCCCAGAAGTGAGTGACTCTTTCATATACTTGAAGTAGTCAGATGCAAAATCCTCAAACGAATCCAGCTCAGTTTTGACGACTTGTTTTATGATAAACCTCTCGTCCAATGACTTGGCGAAGTAAACATTGCTTTTCCCTCCCTGTGCACACCATCTCTGACACCGGCTCAATGACCTCACAAAGTCCACTTCCGTCGGACAACATGTCTTTCTAAGAGTGTCAAACTGTGTTGCGAAATAACACGTCACAGAGAACTTCACCTTACCTTCAGTAGAGGCAGAGGAAGAGCGGTCACTGAAAGAGATAGTCAAATGTGGAGACTTCTTATCATCTTGAGAAGATCCATACACCGCATGGTGAATGTAATCAACATCCATCGCCCCTAGAGAACGCCAAGTGGAGAATGTGGAAGGTTCAGACTCTTTGCTATTCAAGTTGCTGCTACTATTACTATTAGCAATGCCTCTGTTAACAATCCACTCTTTATATTCCTTGGAGTTGAGTGCATATGATACAACACTTGCGGGATCATCATCATATACAGGAATCACAATGTCGTTGAGGCCTCGTTGAGGAATCAACATACGAGCCCCATCAGCCATTTGAGACGCTGAAGAGATGTATGTAGGCGCTGAGCCAACAATGAGATCCAACTTCTGCACTTCTAGTGGCAACATCTGTGAGTAAGTCCTCATCACGTTGGAGACAGGGTCCCTCACCATATCCCTGTACTCACCAGAAGCGTGGAAAGATCTGATGCCTGAGAGGTACAAAGAAGATGGTGGCAAACCCTTTTGGATCCTTTCTTGAAACCGTATCGCTGAGTCAAATGACTGGACTCTAATTGGCTTGGCCAGCCTCCGGAGAGGAGAATTAACAAACCCTTCTGTCTCAGCTTTTTCTAGATCATGAAACGAGCCTAACCAAGCTGAATCTATCCTCTCAGAGAGAGAAGAGCCAGGGGAGAGCAATTTATCTTGATCTTTGTTATCATCATCACCATTAGCTTCTCCATCAGAGTTAGCCTTCCCTTCCCCTTCATCTGCACCTTCCTGCATTCTCTGGTCAGTCTTTTCCAGACTCCTAGAAGCATTTCCATCAACCATTGCTTTTTTGAGTTGAGAGTTTAACAGGTAAAGCTGATGATCCCAAGCATGAGAACCAATCATGAGTGCACGTCTCAGTCTATTCAGCTCTAGAATATCCAAACTCCCTTGATTCTGAAGACTCTCTTCAAAAATAGGTTGCAGAGCATCCTGTTCAAGATGAGGAACATTCCATCACATACAAATTAAACAAACATCATCAACAAGATTTCACAAGTGATGCTCACATCGTATTCATCTTTTTCCTTCATGAGTTGATCTCTTAATCCCATGATGCGACTCTGCAGTTCAGAGGCTCCAGGTTGTTCAGGTTCAAGTAAACTGCTTCTCTCTTCCATGCGTTTGATCATACTAGATATCTCCTCATACATAGTCCGCATCTTACCCATAAGCTGTAGAATGCCAAAAATAGAAAGTATATGAGCTTTACCATTTCCATATATACCAAAATCTGAAGCGATGAAAGGCTTTAAAAATTGTTTCTTAAGGTTACCTCTGCTGCCTCTGTACGTATCCACTCCTGCTGAGGATGGCTGTTGAATTCAAGCATTGATGGGGGAAGGAAGACAGTAAGTATATTGATAGGAGAATATCTAAAGAAAGCAACCATGTTTCCAAATCTGCAAAACAACAAAACCATAATACTCTTAGTCAATGTTCTAAAAACCGGTACCGGTCTAGGCGGCAAATCGATTATAGCCGGAACCATTTTTCCTAAAATCTGATTTATGCGGTTCAAATCGGTTAAAGTTGGTCTGAATTGATCTAAATTAGTCTGAATTTGTTTAATTAAGAAATAATGTTAGTGCAGGTTCATAAATTTGTCTAATTTTTGTAGATCTAATTTTTATAATTAATCACAATAATTTTATAACCTGGACACAAAAGACTAAAATATAAATGTAATATATATATATATATATATATATATATATATATATATATAACTTATATCAATATTCGTTAACTATAGAGTGCCTCGCCTAGCCATTTCTTGAATATTGCTATTAGTACTTTAACATCCTTGAGATACTCTAGAGAATATGATTTGTATATAGAGAGTGAGTTTACCCATAGAATCGAAGGCAGTCTCTCTGAAGTGAATGGCCACATGATGCAACACGATTGGCAGTTGCATGGTTCGAAAAGCTAAGTTCTAGAAACTTCCCAAAGGACAGTCCCCATGCAGCATCAGACATAACTACTCTACGAGTAGCAGGTGGGACTCCATCTACATGTGCACACCTTAAGCAGCGATGCCACATCCATATCTTCCCGTCTTGTTCACCAGGAAGCTTCATGGATGCGTGACGTCTAACATTTATAGTAAGATTTCCATTCTGATGAGAATAGCAGAGGACATGAGCATCAACCAGCTCCTTACACGTTCTGCAACTTGAAGTCTGTACACAAATTGGAAACGTCTTAAACTGGTTAAGTGGATAAAGATTTGAGATGAAAGAGTTACCTGATCGAAAAGATCATCTTTCAGATATTTTCCGAGAGGTTTATCAAAGGATCCGTAGAACTTAATCCTCAAGAGCCTTGACCGTTCACATACAGATTCTTTCAAAACACAACGGCTTGAAAACGAGACTAGTATGCTCTGATGAGAGTCTGCAGCAGAGAAATATTCACTAGAAACATCATCTTCATCGAAATTCTCCTCTTCACCTCTCAACTGTTGAGTCGGTGTTTCAGGGACTTCTCCACTCAAGGTCATAGTGGGTTCATGCAGATCAGTTGATGAATATGATCTTATTACCAAAGTGTTAGGTAAATTATCTCCAGTCAGGACATCACATTGCTCAGTGTCAACTTCACAAGATTTCATGTCTGAAGACGATGGGAATAACAGACTCGGATCAAAATCCTCGGATTCACAAGCCTCATGCTCTGGCGTCAGTGCTGTGGGAGAATGAGTTATTAAGGAAATGCCATCATCAATCATTCTCCTATCTGATGCGGACCGCACCATCCCTGGTTGCTTCAGTCTAATTTTAGGCAGAGAAGCACCTTCATCCGCAAGGAATGAAGTCTCCAATGATAAGTGGTAAGCTGCAAATACAGCATACTGAATAACATGCTTAACCTTCTTTAGCTCTTCACGACAACTTCCCTTAAGCACAACCTGCACAAGTTCCAGAAAAAAAAATGTCTGATCAGAGATTGATTACTAGTGAGAAAACACTCAACAAACAAACAAGACTTAATGAGCATACCGTGCAACCTAGGCGCTTAGGACAACCTTCAAAGTACATCAAAGTCCTAGAAGGTTTTCTGCCAGCTTCATGTTGCTCCAGCACTTTCTCAGTCCTAAAGAGCTCACAATGTCCTAACTGAGCAGTAGAAATCCTATCTACAGAAGGGCAAACAACAGCACCGGTGCAACGAGCTATTTGGTCCAGCAACGACCTTTTCACATTGAGCACCAATGAAATATCCTTCTCTAGAAGGTACTGCTGAGCATATGAAGATACACTTTTCTCTACTAAGAGAACATTAGGATGAAGGGAATCTATTTTTGCTATAATCGCCTTGAGATGATCATTTTCCTGTCCCCAACACACAAAAATACAACAGTTTAGTTCAGAAATTATTAAGCAGACATCCTAAAGAAGAGCAAAAGACTAACCTGTTGAAGCAATGTGTTAAAGGATGCTAACTGTCCTGCAACTCTTTGATACTCTAGAGACCCAGCTAAAAGCAGCACCCTTGGATGTTTGTATTGGGACGTCATTCGCTTGTGCGTTATGTTCTTGCTACACACTATTCCCCTGATGAGGATGCTGCATAAACATGGTAACTATCAACACTAGTGAATCAAATAGGGGCACAACTAGTAGTAAAAAGATACTCCCATCCATTTCGATTTAATTGCCGTTGTAGCGAAAAAAATTTGTTTCAAAATAAGTGTTGTTTTATAGTTTCAATGTAAATTTTATTAAGAAGATTATCCAGTTTATTTTTATATTAGTCGAAATATGATTAGGTGTATAGGGAATTGTATTTTTATTTTGGAAATATACAAAATTATATGTTTTATTAATGTGTGCATAAACCCAAAACGATAATTAAAATGAAACGGATGGAGTAACTATTACCTCTCGTTTTGATTTCCCGATGCTACACATTTGATTTTAACATAGTTCCCGGGATCCATACTGCCCCCTGCACGAGTATCCGGCTTCACGAAAGTTGCAGCTTGCCATGCTAAAGCAGTGACGATATCTAGCCAGTCACCAGCACTGCCATCATCACAAGGAGAAAGCTCCTCTCCACGTAATAACTCTGCCGCAAGAGCTCGGAAATGGTCATGCACCACTGTTTGAAGAGGCTCATTACTGTTGTCTCCTAGTTTCTCTCTTGCAGGGACGTGGCTAGAGAAGCTACTACTCAATGTAAACTCAGTAGCAGAGTCCCCAATATCATCATCATCATCGTCGTCGTCATATGCAAAGTAGTTACTCTCAGCATCATCATTCTCATCTTCAGGAGGGGGAGGATACCAGATGCGTCCGTTGTTCTCAAAATCCAACGGTTCTTGCAACGTATCCTCCTCCTCCTCTGGTGGTTCCATGCCCCCCTGATGTGGCTTAGTAGGACTGAGGTCTTTGGCATGCTGTACAAAGCGCCCAAGAGGACTAAAATTGTTCCTTAATGGACTGTCGTGAGGACTGGAACCAGCAGAAGACTTACAACTAAAATGCTCATGTCTAGCACTAACACTACCTGACTCTACATCTGAACTGTCATGATAGTATTCACTCGAAGGGCTTTTACCACAGTTTCTACCTTCTTCTTCTTCTTCTTCCTCTCCCCTGCAAACACAATCCCACACATAATAAGACACACTTACTCTATATGAGTATTAAACAATGTTCTAAAATCGGTTTAGGCNAGGTCTTTGGCATGCTGTACAAAGCGCCCAAGAGGACTAAAATTGTTCCTTAATGGACTGTCGTGAGGACTGGAACCAGCAGAAGACTTACAACTAAAATGCTCATGTCTAGCACTAACACTACCTGACTCTACATCTGAACTGTCATGATAGTATTCACTCGAAGGGCTTTTACCACAGTTTCTACCTTCTTCTTCTTCTTCTTCCTCTCCCCTGCAAACACAATCCCACACATAATAAGACACACTTACTCTATATGAGTATTAAACAATGTTCTAAAATCGGTTTAGGCGGGCAGCAAATAAGATCTAGAAGTAAACAAATCAGTCTAGGCACCCGCACAATCAATAATCTCCTATAAAACGACTAGTTACCGCCTAACTATTTCTTGAAACGGTTCAAAACTTTACCTGCTAGGATAGCAACGAATAGAGGCGATGTTCCTGATATCAAGACTAGATGATGCAAGAGAAGGAGTATCAGGGGTCTCACGAGGATGAACTTTATCATAGCTCTTACCTCTCAGCTCAATAACCTCACCATCACAATCTCTGCAAAGCTTCTTGAGATCTTCTGAGTCAGAAGAATCAGAGTAGCAGCTCTTGCACCAGAAACGGTCACAGGTAAGGCAACAGTAACCAACGTGGAGGTTGTTGGTTCCACAGTCATTGCAGGTTTTGGAAATAATAGGCATAGGTTTCAAAGTAGCAACAAGGAGAATGGTTTGAATCTTAAGTTATCCAAGACTTGAGAATAGATCTACCAGTGAAGCTATTCCCATAAACAATCAAAATTATAAGAAGAATAAAAAAAAAAAGACTCTCTTTCTCTATTATCTCCCCCTCAGATTTTTGAATGGAAGATTTAAAAAAAAAAAAAAAAATCTTTAACTTTGATTTGTTTTAGTATGAATATGAAATTCTTTATTAAAAAGAAAACCTCCCACAACAAAAATGGTGGGTAGATTTGGATGAGAAGCAGATTCTTTTTTTTTTTTAAAAAAAAAAAAAAAAAAAGTCCTACATCAATTCAAGAAATAGATTATATCAAACCCCTAGATCAAGAAGCAGATCCGTAATCAACAGCACACGAAAAACGTAGAAAAAGACCTTGACTTTGTACTCGATCACAGCTTTTTAAAGATCAAGAAAGAGTGAAACTGAAGAAGAAGAAGAAAAGGGAAAGTAAAAATAGAGAAAAAAAAAAAAAGTTNACTAAAATGCTCATGTCTAGCACTAACACTACCTGACTCTACATCTGAACTGTCATGATAGTATTCACTCGAAGGGCTTTTACCACAGTTTCTACCTTCTTCTTCTTCTTCTTCCTCTCCCCTGCAAACACAATCCCACACATAATAAGACACACTTACTCTATATGAGTATTAAACAATGTTCTAAAATCGGTTTAGGCTGGCAGCAAATAAGATCTAGAAGTAAACAAATCACTCTAGGCACCCGCACAATCAATAATCTCCTATAAAACGCCTAGTTACCGCCTAACTATTTCTTGAAACGGTTCAAAACTTTACCTGCTAGGATAGCAACGAATAGAGGCGATGTTCCTGATATCAAGACTAGATGATGCAAGAGAAGGAGGATCAGGGGTCTCACGAGGATGAACTTTATCATAGCTTTTACCTCTCAGCTCAAGAACCTCACCATCACAATCTCTGCAAAGCTTCTTGAGATCTTCTGAGTCAGAAGAATCGGAGTAGCAGCTCTTGCACCAGAAACGGCCACAGGTAAGGCAACAGTAACCAACGTGGAGGTTGTTGGTTCCACAGTCATTGCAGGTTTTGGAAATAATAGGCATAGGTTTCAAAGTAGCAACAAGGAGAATGGTTTGAATCTTAAGTTATCCAAGACTTGAGAATAGATCTACCAGCCCATAAACAATCAAAATTATAAGAAGAATAAAAAAAAAGACTCTCTTTCTCTATTATCTCCCCCTCAGATTTTTGAATGGAAGATTTAAAAAAAAAAAATTAAAATCTTTAACTTTGATTTGTTTTAGTATGAATATGAAATTCTTTATTAAAAAGAAAACCTCCCACAACAAAAATGGTGGGTAGATTTGGATGAGAAGCAGATTCTTTTTTTTTTCTAAATAAAAAAAAAACAAAGTCCTACATCAATTCAAGAAATAGATTATATCAAACCCCTAGATCAAGAAGCAGATCCGTAATCAACAACACACGAAAAACGTAGAAAAAGACCTTGACTTTGTACTCGATCACAGCTTTTTAAAGATCAAGAAAGAGTGAAACTGAAGAAGAAGAAGAAAAGGGAAAGTAAAAATAGAGAGAAAAAAAAAAGTTAAAGACTGGGGAGAATGAGAATCAAAAGGAGAAGTACAGAGAAGGTTCCTTTTCTAGCTCTCATTTACAGATTTTTTTTTCTTATTTATTTTTTAATCTCTCTTCTTCTTCTTCTTCTTCTTCCTCACTAACATCAACAATATCTTCTGCTTCTTCCTTCGTTCTTTCTCCTCTGTTTTTTTTTTTTTTTTTCACTTCTTTCAACTGTTTTACTTACAGCTATGGGAGATTTCTAGAGAGACGCGATTCCTTATACTGCTCCGCCATTAACTGTTCCTTCTTTTTTCTTCTCTATCTCTTTTAATTTTTATAATTCCAACTAGGGGTTTATTCCAATTTTTAATTTTATTAATTTGTTTTTGTTTAATGGATTAAAAAAATTAAAAACATGACAAAGACCTCTTCAAAGTCGTTTTTTTTTCTTTCTTTTATTTGTCAGGACAGAACAGAGACTCCGTCTTCCGTTTTCCATTTGTCACCATTTTCCCTAACGGCGTTTTTTCTCTTTTTCTCCTTTTTATTCAACTTTTTTATTTATATATAATGATACCTATTTCTTGAACAACAAATTACATTTTTTTTGTTTTATTATTATCATTCTCTTGCAACGCCAATTTTTTTTTCTTTGTTTCTTTTATACACACTTTTTCGAACATGGATACATTTATCTCTTTTTAAATGGTCATATTAAATACAAAAGATCTCTCATGGTATTCGTAAACTTTTTATTCAGCAATAAACGTGTGAATCTGGTCTGAATCGAAAAGCAAATTAGTCAAAATTCTACATAATTGTTATGTATCTATATAAATAGACATTATACATGTGGAAAGGATTACAAGATTAGTATGAACCGAATAAACAAATAGAAATGATTACGGATACGCTTTTCAGCCAAATAAACACTTATAATTGGAGAATGAGAAGATAATGATCTCATTATATAATTGCATACTACTTATAAAAGCTTTAACGGGAATATGTAAGAATACATTTTTTTTTTGGTCGAAGTGTAAGAATACATTTGTGTACTAACATTGACTAGTATCTGTTCCATTTAATAGGCTAATTAGCATGAGAGTATGGGTTAATTACTAATTAGTTAACAACTTAAAACAGTTGTCCGTTGCTGGTGGGGGTTAATACGGGATGGTTGTGCTTTTTTCTTTTAAGTGGGAGTGCGTATTTATTATGTAATGGGATTAATTTTATTTTATTTTATTTATATTATTTATAACTAAGAAAGGAAAAAAGTATACGAGGGAAAAAAATTGATGGTAATTTTTTTTTTTTGTTCAAGAAAATTAATTGTAATATAAAATGAATTTTGAAGATTTCTATTTCGTAGTCACGCGCTGGTGTCTTAAACATATACAACACGCGCCGTTGACAAAAGGGACCGTTTGTGTAGCTTTTCAGGTGATTGCGTTTTTCACTTTATTAGGCATCCTCTTTATAAACCTTATTCAAATTTCATCTCTTTTTCAGGTATCTCTTGAATATAACAAATATTTTTAAGATATGGTTTGATAAAAAGTACCCGAAAATATAACTATTGCAACTTATAAAGAAATTTTCAGTTCTGAAAATTATTTCAAAAAAATTAAGTTAACAATCTATAATATTATTTGCGAAGTGATTTTTTATATTTGAGTATTCACATTAAAAGTTAAAGTGATTAATATCATTTATATCTTTAATTAATAAAATATATAAATTAGTCAAAAAACTGAAAAAAATAAAGTTTATTTGATAGATAAACGAGTAAAATTAATAATAACAAAATTATCCAAAATCTAAAAAATATTTAAAATAGAAAAACTAATTCTTATATATTGTGTTGTTATTCGAAAAATATCTCTTAACAAAACAGTTAAAAATTAAAAATCAAAAACTATAACTAAATTAATCAAATTTTATTATTAATGTATGTATTAATTAGTAACTATAAGATAATGTTTATGTCCGCATGTGCGAGTGAACCACCTAGTTTTCTAAATATTTTGTTGTATAATTGCTATGTGTATGTATTAGGAAATCTATGGTGATTTTTAAGTAGAATATTTGGAACATTAATTAAGAACATTATATTTTCATTGGAACATATTTAACGAGTGTTTATTTTTACATCGTTGCTTTCAAAAATTTTATCGTCAAAAATAAAAGTGATCTATTGCAAAATGCAAACTAATTTTATTGTTTCTTTTTTGTCAAGCATATTGATTAGCGCCTTATTAGTGAAGATAAGCATATGAGACAATTATGTTCAAGCATATGAGAAAATTATATTCAAACATTTTAGAATACAAAGGGAGAATTAAAAATGTCATTAAATTATAATATCTGAATACCCAATTGATAACATATGATATGCCTTTTTGAGAAAATAAATTGTATGATTTGAATTTTTAATTTTAAAACTTGATATGGATCTTCTTTTTAATGTCTTAGTTAAACACTAGAGTAATAATGTTTGAAAAAGAGAAAAAAAGAAGAAGTTATTTTCTCTGAACATAAAGGTTGGTGAGAAGCCATCATCCCTTTTTTAGTTTTTGGAGGTTGTTGTATTTTTCTAAACTTTTTATAAGAATGATTATTGGTTTGAACTTAATAGGGTCGACAAGATAAGATTACTAGTAGACTAATAATCGTTAAAACAGTTAATTTGGTACTGGTATTATTTCTATAAATAAAAATTAATATATAATAACAAAAACTAATATAATGTACAAATATTAATATATGATACTAGACATATCAGTAGTCTTCTGAGTCTGCTTAAGAGCTTCACTCAACATAGACTCTGTGTAAATAATCTTTTCGTGAGAAAAGAGAAATGGATCAAACTAGAACAGATCCACTATTCATCTCGTTGGTTGAAGACAACTTTCCTTTCCTTGAACTACCACTAAAACAACAACAAAAAGATCTTGAATCTTGGGACACAGCATTACACACATGAGTGATCCAAAATCTTGTCCGAACAATTATTTAACTAGTGAGACATGTGCTAAAAACTACATATGCATATAAACTAGTTTTAGTGCCATGTTATTAGGTTAACGACCAACTGGACTACTCAAAAATATAATCCTAAAACATAGATAAATTGCTCTTCATATTATATTTATGTTTTAAGAACTGAATAATAACAGAATAAAAAGACTAAAATACAAATATTTATAAAACAATAAATTAGTTATAAGAAGGGAGAGTACGCACAATATGCTTCATCGTAAATAGAACCTCCGAGCCTATGTCATAGATGACATATCCCTTCTGTTAAATTTTACCAAAGTCTCAAGTTGTGAAGAACCCTCTGCACCATTTTTTTCTTTTTTGAACATTTTATATTTGCTTCTTGGAGAGTTCTAACCCTCTTCCAGAAATTCATATCTAATTTTTTTAGAATCTCTTGTAAATTTATTTTAACAAACCATTATATTGAGCCCATGGTCACTTCCAAATCAAACCCAAAAACTAATCTCATGCATTTTCTTCTAGTTAGGTTTTTCGATCAATCACATTATTTCTTTTTAAATGTCACAAAAATTTCAAGAACCTTCATGACTATGTTATTTGTGGGGTGGGGGGAATTTTTTAGTTTTAGTTTATATCTACAACTTTAGAAATTACCAATCATGATTTATTTAATTCTTAAAGTTAAAGCCAAAAAAACAAAGAAATTGTTGTATATGAGCCCTCTTTTTAAAAGTAAAAAAAACTGTTATAAGAATATTTTTCCTTGTTATTATTTTCACATTTAGTTTTACAATTACATTAAATACATTTACATTAAAAATATTACAACTAAATTCTACAGCAAAACTTCTACAATTATAGTCTAACTAATCATCTATATAGTCTCACGAAAAACATATTCCAAACCAAAGAAAATAGAAAAAGATGTGAGCCAAGACAACAATTAGCAAATAAACCTTTTCCACGAAATGTAATTATTCGATCACCTTACAAATATGAACGGTGTGAATCTATAACTGTATTAAATTTTTGTATTTCACAAAAGAAAAGAACATGGTTAAACAGTATTATTGGCCCAAATGGTTGCATAATTTTAATACAATTATTAAGTTTATATGGTTGCAAAATATATTATTAGTTTACACTTTCGGTTTGACCGTACTTCGAAATGAATGTCTTAAATTGATGGATCTTTCGTGAAATATGATAGTGTCTGCGTCAATTTCAGGGTGCAAAAGGACCCACTTTGGGGTTACGTCTCCAACTCTGCCTTCGTTCAGTTATAACTTCGGTTTCTCTACGGACTAACTGTCTGATTGTTTATTTAATTGTGTTAATAGTACTTACATGTATTACATGTATAAATCAAACTACTTACATGTATAAGATGATGCATAAGTTACAAAAATTATGTTTTACTCCTTCTATATCTTTGTAAGTAGTGTTTAATATTTTTTATTTTTTATCATAATAAATGATGTTCTGATAGTTCTAAATAAAATTTAATGTTATTTAAAATTTATGATTAATTATAAAATATTATATTTTTTATTGATTGAACTAATGTTATTTTATGTAATCAAGATAAATTGCATAAAAATTTATATTTTTTTAATCTTTGTGAAAAAACTTTAAATAACACTTAAAATGATACATATGGAATATATACATATGGAGTATTACAGGAAGTGGCGGGTCTTGTTACATTATGAAAGGGAAATATTATATTTACGTTTCATGATTAATCAAAAAAATCTATTTAGATATTATAAACATGTGTGCATCAAATATCATTTGTTTTTTGATAAACAATCTTAATCGTTAATGAAAAAATGTGTATTGAGTATCTTTTTATCTTTCAGATCAGGTACAAATCAAGTTTATAGGTTCAAATTCAGTTTGAATTTTGGGTTATAAATTTGTGTCCATGCCTAGTACCTAAGTATCATTGTAATATTTAAAAGTCAACCCAATTCTAAGATAGTTTCAAACACCAAAAATATAAATCATGTTTTAATCTAAGTGTAATCAAATGTATAAAAATAATAACCAAATATTAATATTCAAACTAAAATTATAACTAACTAACAAACTTTCAATCAATAAGAATAAGAGAACCTATGGACATAGACTACAAAGATAATCATTTTTTAAACAACAATAATCAATTATTTCTTAAAAATCTCTATTTAATCAATGCATAAAACATTAAAAAATTTAGTTTAACACAATCAAACATGTATTTAAAATAAGTCTAATGACAATCCAGAAATTCTAAGTCCTAACATTAGATTTTTTTGATTATTCAAATTAAACATATTTAAATTTATTTAAGCATTTTATCATATTAGTGCAATTAAAAAATTAAAATCAAAGTTCAGAGTGATCAATTCCATTCAACCATGAAGAACATTTAAATAACAAGAAACATGTAAATTTATCACTAAACATCCTAACTCATCACTCAATTATCTTAACCACCCTAGACTATAGATTCAACAAGAGTATACTCACTAATCAACATGATAAACTTTAAATTTATGGATGATTCAAAACTAATCATGATAAGATTGCAAGATAACTCAAAAAGCTCAAATAAACAAGATGAAATTAGATTAAAAGTTGAATCTTTCACCAAGTGTCAAGAATTTAGAAAAAAGATTATATAATATTTTTAGTCTAAAATTATTTATACTAAACCAAAATTGTATTGGATCAACCCAACATTCTAGGCCGATCCAATTAATATTGGGTCAAGTCTGTTTCAAAGAGTTGCCGCGACCAATTTTTAGCCGCAACATTAAGTCAAAGTTTCATTATACGGCCGCAACATCTTCACTCCACGAAGGTAGCCTGGAAAATCCCCTAGTCAAGATTATTTTTGAACAACCACACCCCTGCACCTACCCACAAATGTCATCCACAATTGTTTTGTTTCGGCCGCGTCCACCATACACTGTGAAGATCACCTGCAAAATCTCCTTACCAAATGTATCATTTGAATCATAAGCTCATTGTTGCAGACACATTTTCGGTGGCCTTAGGCTGCGATAGACATGCACTGTTGGGATTGTAATGCATTATTGGATTGTGAAAACACAAGTCTAACTTTTTATTTTTTCGATTAGTACGATATTATTCACTTTGGGCCTAAGAGGCTGATCCGCATGGATTTACTTTTGGGTTCTTTCTCAAAAGACTTCATACTAATTATAGTTGAACATCTCTTTATATATTAAACATTTCTTGTCTAAACTTCCAATGTAGAACTTTGTTTGATATCTCACATTTTTTCCCTCAAACTAAAGACCACATTCATCTCGTGTGCCTTCAACGAATCATTTTGGCACCACTTTGTACCAATAATCGCAGGATTTCTTTTGAGAATATTTCTCCCCAACATCTCGATCCTTTGAAAATGTTTCTCCCACAACATCACAGGTTCCATGATCTTCTGACTAGTTTCTGCCACATACCTCTTCTTCCGATTTGAAGGGTCCCATTCTACTCGAAAGGTATTTTGGTCTTCTTGCAGATTTCTCGTCAACCGTTCTGATACCAATTATTGGAATTGTGAAAGCATATGCTCAACTCTTTATTTTTTGATTACTACGATATTGTCTACTTGGGATCTTAGAAGTTGATCCGTGTGAATTTATTTTTGGGCTCATTCCCAAAAGACCTTGTATTAATTAGAGTTTGACATTTATTTATATATTAGACATTTTTTTGTCTAAACTTATAATGTGGAATTTTGTTTGATATCTCACATGCACTATCGTAGCTTTCTTTCGTTCCTGAAAGTAAACTTTTACTATTTAGTTCTTCACTTTTTTGAATATTTTATGACTCATTCAAAAACACAAAAACACAAAGCAATGCAATGCAATCTAAACAAAATTAAATGGTAATCTAAATGATTAATATATATATATATAGTAGATGATCAAAACAATGAAAATCATAAGATATTAGATAGCTAAGGTTAATTTAAATTTGATTTCTTATATTTAACTTTAAAACAGATTTTATTGCACTTATGAGTGGTTGAGTGTGCACATTAGCTAATCAGTATAAGGCCATTTAAAATACACAACTGTTGTAGTTGTGTAGTCTTAAGTATATGTAAAGGTTTAAAAAATACTTTTTGTGTGTTTTGACGATAAACATTTTATTTTTCTACCAAATAATCATTGAGCTCGCGGATTTGTTCGAATATTCATTATTTAATGTTATTATCCACGGTTTTTGCGCTTGTTTTAAGTCCATTAAACAATGATTCATGCATCTCACCGTGCATTTCACCTTTTCCTTTATTTTCTCTGAATGGAGATTCTTCTTCCTTTTTTCATGTGCACTAATTATGAAATCTATATAATCAAAATATAAATACACAAAGGGACGCAATGAAGAAAAGTAAAATTTATATGGGTGATAGTATAAATTCTAACGGTCATAGCCTACAAGCTTTTATTTTTTATATAATTTTTTCAATAAAAGTAATTAGGTTTGACAAATTGACTACGTGGAATCTCGTCAGTTTGTTAAATTCTATTACTATTATATAATCTTAGTTAAAATGGATAAGTATGTTACATCATGCATGGTACCATTTTATATACGCAGAGCAGCTCTAACCATAAAATATTCCAAGTTGCTCTGATATAATTCCCATCTTCGTCGGTTCCGATAAACGTAAACTGAATGTTGACAAAGGAAAAATAAAATAAAATATATACGATTTGAAATAATGAATTATATATGTATTTTAAAAATAAAACAAAGATGGGGATAAATAGTGTAGCCTTGGATCGTATCACGCATGTTAACAGAACTAAAAGTTTTTCGTAATTGGGATAAATAGTGTAGCCTTGGATAAATAGTGTAGCCTTAGTTACAACTCTATTTTTCTTAATTCATGTTTCGCAAACTAAAAGTTTAGTTTTTAAGAGAAAATCTTTCTTAATTCAATTTTTTGAGTCTTTTTTTTGTTTACAAATAGATATATAGCACAATTACGAACCTTTAATAGGTTTGGATAGATGAGACACAAAAAATTGACCCATAAAAAGCCTAAAGCCAAAAATACTCAAAACTTTAGCTATCTATTCGAATGAGAAACAATATGTGAATCATAATGGTGAAACTGATTGAGACAATCATGTTTACAATACAAAATCATATTAATTTATAAAAGATAATTTTAGAATAATATTTTAACAAAATAAATTATTAAGAAAGATATAAAACAAAAATGAGAAAATGATGTAAAGTTTGGTGTTTTCAAATTCAAAGATACTAGAAAGAGGTTCAAGAGTTTTACAGTGAGAAACATTACATTTTATTACAACAAGAACATGAGAGAATGTGTAAATTTTCTATATATGGAGAAAAATTTCAGTTAAGTTAAATATTTTTGATTCAAAAACTTTCAGAAAAATCTTCTAATAAAAGTCTTCTAAACCTTAAATTTACTATTCATCCAAAGGATTTATAGGAAAATCTTCTAGTATATTATTTGTTAAAAGATATGTGTCACATAAACCCTAAAATCAAATAATTAATTAAACATAAATAAATATTTTATTAAACTTAAAATCAACTTTTAAGTGTTTAATATAAAAAAAAGTTAAACATATATTGTTTAAATTGAATTTTTCAAAAAAAAAAGTTTAGATACCAAAATCTAAACCTAAAATTAAAAACAATACTATCACATATGTTTTCATGACCAAAGTTTAGATACCAAAATCTAAACCTAAAATTAAAACCAAATAATATCATGACTCAGTCTACATTTACTCATCTATGTTAAAGATAATTTAATTTTACTTGATTTTCATTTATATCACTTACAAATGTTTATAATTACATAAATTTTAATTTTTCTTTGATAAAATATTTTTTTTTATAAAATTTATAAATTATTTTTAAAATCTACTATATGAGAAGACTTACAAAATCACATAAGACTCTCTAAGATTATATTCATAAAAATGTATACTGTTTTATGTTTGATCGTAAGAAATTAAATGTAATTTTACTAATCTTTGAGATTATTTTTGCATTTGATTTAAATTAGAGTATTTTTTTTGCATTTAAAATCAAGTTTTATGTTATTTTGGCAAATTCTCATGTTTTATTTATCAAAAATATACATCATAGAATATATAATATATTTTAAATACAATAAAAATATTATTTACAAATAAATAAATAGTACGATATTATCTTTATGTTTATATAAACTTTATACATATTTTTGGTCTGAAATTTATACATATTACATACTATATAGTAATTATAAATTATGATTTTAAGAAAATTATAATTTTACATAAAAACTTACTGAATTTTAACATCTTATCATTTTATCAAATTAAGTATTTATTTTGGTCCAATTTAAACCCAAATTTTTATTACTTTATTATATTTATTAGTATTTTTTGGGTTTATACTGTAGTTAGAAAACGTTGCATACATGCGTGTTGCACACACTACAACATTTATTATAAACGGAAAACAAGTGAATGGGTCAATTTTCTAAGCAACTGGAAGTTTTCTTCTAAAGCACTCAATATTTGTTCTCAAGTCAATTAAAGCTGTTATGTTCGTAGAAAATAAAAACACCAGAAGGTCTATTACAACGGGTCCGTAATTTGACCCAACATTTCAATTTTACTTTTAACTCTGAAGACTGAGAGGTACATTAACTCTTCGATTGATCAGCTATAGGCTGTAAAAATTCAATGGTTTCACCAACCTTTTCACCTACTCTCTTGAATATTTAATTTGTTTATAATATTCTCTAAACAAAGATAACAATAAAGTTGACTGGAATTGGAACAAAAATGGTAACACTAAATATAATTTCATGAAAAAAACTTAGTATGCTTGTACTTGCTACTGATAGTGAGCTTTACTTGGGTATCAGATATAGAGGCCCAGTAAGTACAATTATTATAATATACCCATTCAGATTTCAAGGCCCAATAGATATTAACCATTTGGAACCCACTATAAACTTAAAGTCTACAATTATATAAAAATTAATAATATTTATCAGATGATAATTTCTCAACTAAGTCTGGTTTCTATTATATCTTCATAGGTTATGTTTAGTTGAAAGAGTTTGTTTGTAGCTTAATGTTTCGTTTGATCATTAGTCGTCTGTTTCTTGGACTTTTGTATCCCTTTTATGGACTTAGGTTTCCGGAGATATTCATGTGTTCCCGCCGGCATTAGCATTCCTCTCTTGTATTTTAAAAAAGTTATCAATGAAAACTCAGTCGGGAAAAAAAATTTTTCTCAACGCTAGGTATGTGATGAATTCAATAATCACTTAAATATCGCTATTGAATCAGCTTATTAATATTTTTTACTAAAACGATAATTTATATTTTATTAATTTAATTTACTTTTTTATCTATTAATAAAAAATATCATTTAAATTTTAAATGCTCCAACAAAAAATATATTTTCAAAATATTAATGATGGGTTATAATAAATTGGTTTTGAATATGATATTTCAGTATGGTTTGTAAAATTAACAACAAATCCATATAGTTCATTAAGTAATGAAAATGAGAATAAATACCATATTTCAGTTTAGTTTATTAATATTTTAGTTTTACTTAACCATATTTATAATCGATTTACATGGTTTTAGTTATACATCCCAAAAAACTCATATTTTTATGGTGTTAACATATAAACTGATGTATATACCATATTTATATGTCATAAATAAATAAATATATATATATATGACTGAGAAGATAAAAGAGGAAAGGAGACGAAGTTGACAGTTTGAGAGAAAAAAATGAATTAAAAGAAGAACAAAGCAAATATTTATGTATGTTAGATTAGAAGCTACCAATAGTTCCAGTTAAAACTTGGTAAATCCTCACCAACACTCAATCATCCAATGAAAAACAAGAAGATAACAATAAGAAATAAGAGATTTGGTCCTTTAGACTGAGTCTAATCCAATGGACAGAAAAATTATTAAACTTTTATGCAATGATATTTTTAATTTTAGTTTTATTTTTTTTTTGTGTTTTATAACGTTTTGTAATTAAATTTGATCCAAACTTAATTTATAATTCTAGTTAATAGATATGTTATGGATTTAGATAGGTTTTATATGTTATGAGTTTTAGGATTATGATTTGAAAGTAAACTTAAAATATGTACAGATTAGAATTTTAAGATTTGTGTTTGGATTTAGAGTTTGAAATGTATATAATATTTGGGGTTTATATTTAAGATTTGAAAATAAAATTTTAAAATATTCGATTTGTAAGATTAAATTAGGAGTTTAATTTAGAGATTAGTATATAGGATATATGATTTTGGATATAGGGTTTAGAGTAAAGAAGGTTTGGGTTTAAGGATAAGATTTAAGAATAGGGTTTGAAATATATGATGTATATATAAAATAATGATTTTTATCAATTAAAATATTTTGTATTATTTTTTTATAAATTATGAAAGTTTACGGTTATTTAGAATATAATATGTAAATAATATTTATGTTATTTAAATAATTTAAAAATACCTAAAATTAAATTATTATGATTATCTAATTTATTTTATATTCTAAATAGATTTTCATTTTAAGATTATAATGTCTAGAAAAGAAAGATGTAAGTTTTTTGTCTAAAATACATTAAAAAGTTTATTTTATTTTTTATGTATCTTTAAAAATTAAGCTATAGCATGATTGGTAAAAATTAGTAGAAACTTAATATAAGCTTTAACTTTAAAAAAATAAAACTACGTCAGGATTGGTGAAGTTTAATGATTTAAATAAATAAAGATAAAGCCCAACCAATTACCTTCAGTAGAGCCAGTACTATCATGAACAAATTTACAATAAGGTTCCTAAATTATACAAAAAGGACATATAAGATATAAAATAATTAAAATAATCAAAATATAACCTGTATAAAAAACATAATCCAAGTTAAGCTTGGGTAAGAATCTAGTTGTATATTGATCTTAGATGATAATTAAAACCGGTTACACACACACCCGAAGATGTACAACACCATCATGAATTTTGAATTCAGTTTTTATTTATGGAATAAATGTGATGATGATAGATTTTGAAAATAATAAAAGTCACTGGATACAAACTTTATGTAAGAGGGAACTTTACTTAAAGCAACTCCAAGGTGGGGACCAAAAATAATGGGAAAATTCTACAAAACTATATCAACTAATTTTGTTAAGTTTTTTTTAATACTCAAACACTTTTACTTCTCTATTTTGTTCATTTTAATATATATATAAACTTTTGAAATTATGTGTATTTTAATGTCTAAATCTTGTCAAAATATTAATGTTTCAAATGAAACTAAAAAATCTCTAAAATTCACAAAATATTTAAAATTATAATTTTATTTTATCTGTTAGAAATATAAATAAATAAACTGAAAGAAATTAAATTTTGTAATAAAATTTTAAGTTTTAAATATCACATTTAATTTTTCTTTTTAGATAGAATACAAATTTATTTTTTTCTTTCAAAGTTATTTTCAAAAAATTTAAAAATTTCTCTGTAATTTAGTTACTTTCTTTCCTAAAACTTTAAATAAGAGTATAATTTTTTTGTTTTTTTTAGATTTTGAAATTTTTTAAAAAATTCTTTGAAACTTATTAACATTTTTAATTAAAATAATAAATCTGGATATATATTAAAATATGTATAGTTTTAAAAAATTATATATTAAAATAAAATAATAATTAATTAAGTTATTAATTGGTAACAAAAGGTTTTAGTGCTAAAAACGTAATATAATTTTGTTGAAATAATTTTATGATTTTTTTTCAAAAGTAACAATGAAAAAATAAAGTAAAGAAGAAATAAAAAAATTCTCGGTAGAAAAATGTCAAACAATGATCTTTTAGATACTATTAAGAGCATTTTTAATCTATTTCTATTTTTGCCTCTATAATAATATTTAAAAGTAAAATCATTCTAACTCATCTTTGTTTTTATCTTTAAAATAGATATTGCTATTTTTTATGTATAAAGAAAGAAATATCATTCTTTTATATTTTATTTTATATCTAGAGATCTCTATTTTATACATTGAAGCAAAACATATTTCTATTATAGAGTTTCTCTATTTTAGAGGTAAAAATAGAAAAATACATTTGAGATGATTTTAGATACTTTGAGTTCATATATCCAATCTTAGTGGTATTAGATTTTGTTAAAATTAAAATGTAATTATTTAACTAAAAACTTATTAAAATAATAATATTTTAAAAAAAACTTCCTTAAAAACTTCCTTAAAAAAAAGACACATGTCATGCTTTCCTTTACCTATTTGATGATGTGGTTTTCCCTGGTGAGAAGTAAGTATTCTTTATTATTATATAATAAGATATTTGAACAAGATGCAGCGAACTATCTTATTCAAGACATAATTATAGTTAAGTATCTTATTCAAGTATTAAATACCTGAATATGATCTGGTAAAGCAACTTTAGTTTAATGGAAAAGGAAATAAAGATGTAGGAGGTGTACGAAATTTGAATCACTAACATTAAAATTGATGGAGTTCCATAGCCGAACCAAGTCCTACCTTAAAAGCTAAATGTTTCTATCCTCCATGAGAAACACAGAATGGATTTTTATAAAAATGAGACTATGTTCTGAGAATGCTCCGTAATCGATGATGGTGTACCACATTTTGTAGCATGATTCTAAGAACATGATTAACGCAAACAGTACAAGAAACAGCCTAAGATCGATCCTTCTTTAACCACTTTTAAAATTGATTATTGCTATTTTGTGGGCTCTCTCACTCTTAAGAAACTCTCTTCCCTTCCCGATAATTATGGTCTAATGCATGTATAAATAAAGTCGCGACATTCATTAAATTTTGAATAAATGATGATGTTTGGTGTGATAGGTGATCGATTATACAAATAAATATAAATAAATAAACTGAAAGAAATTAAATTTTGTAATAAAATTTTAAGTTTTAAATATCACATTTAATTTTTCTTTTTAGATAGAATACAAATTTATTTTTTTCTTTCAAAGTTATTTTCAAAAAATTTAAAAATTTCTCTGTAATTTAGTTACTTTCTTTCCTAAAACTTTAAATAAGAGTATAATTTTTTTGTTTTTTTTAGATTTTGAAATTTTTTAAAAAATTCTTTGAAACTTATTAACATTTTTAATTAAAATAATAAATCTGGATATATATTAAAATATGTATAGTTTTAAAAAATTATATATTAAAATAAAATAATAATTAATTAAGTTATTAATTGGTAACAAAAGGTTTTAGTGCTAAAAACGTAATATAATTTTGTTGAAATAATTTTATGATTTTTTTTCAAAAGTAACAATGAAAAAATAAAGTAAAGAAGAAATAAAAAAATTCTCGGTAGAAAAATGTCAAACAATGATCTTTTAGATACTATTAAGAGCATTTTTAATCTATTTCTATTTTTGCCTCTATAATAATATTTAAAAGTAAAATCATTCTAACTCATCTTTGTTTTTATCTTTAAAATAGATATTGCTATTTTTTATGTATAAAGAAAGAAATATCATTCTTTTATATTTTATTTTATATCTAGAGATCTCTATTTTATACATTGAAGCAAAACATATTTCTATTATAGAGTTTCTCTATTTTAGAGGTAAAAATAGAAAAATACATTTGAGATGATTTTAGATACTTTGAGTTCATATATCCAATCTTAGTGGTATTAGATTTTGTTAAAATTAAAATGTAATTATTTAACTAAAAACTTATTAAAATAATAATATTTAATAGATTATATATTGGAAGTGAGGTGCTTTTAGATCTAATAGTAATAAGTACCATGAAAATATAGGCTAGATTTAAATACGACGTGGAGGGTTTATGGAACTTGCGCAATTGGTGGGTGGGCAAAACTTGAGTCTTCTTCAACAACAAGGTTTGGTGGAATTTCAGATGAGATTAATTAGTAAATTATTTGTAAATAAATAGATATTGTTGAAAATTTAATTTAAGTCGGCCTGAGTAAATACTTACCGAACTTGTAGATTTTTAAAAAAATATTTAAATGGTATTTCTGGTTGTTTAGAGCTGATGTGCTCGTTACAAGCACTTTTTGATTCAATGAAAAAAGGAATACACACAAGAGTAGAAAACAAAAGACAGACAAGATACCGAAGAAAAAGGATTATCGAAGCACATGAATTAACTCGGCTCAGAATAATTGAGGTTCATCATTGTACTATCACTAACGGCACAACAGTAACGTTCCAAATAAAGCTAGAACATGGTACACTGATACTCTAAACGAAATAAATTGAAGTCTACTCCTCAACATATATACACACAAACTTGAAATAATAGGATTTTCAAAGCACATACGCACGAAATGTGTAATTATCATAAAACAATGATAATGTTTCGTGTACTTTTGTTATATTAGAGAGATCAATATTAGTCGGTGAAACATATAATATGGGGTTGTAGCTGATTTTTTGTGTGGTCATTGTCGATATAAAGATTGGACATGACCCATGTGCAGAGTTATAACTAGATTTCATATGTTAAAAACTCATACTAGTCTCAAAAGTGAGATATATAACTTATTAGTGATAACCTATATTGGTAAGGATTAATTTGATGCACAATGTAAACCTGTATGTTCTGAATTTGATTGCTGTCGGTAACAAAATTATTGCTACTTAAAGCAGTTTCATTGGAGGGTTGTATAGAGAATCTAATAATATAAAAAAATAAAAAAATAAAGAAAAAGAAAACAAAAGTTATAATCTTGCTAATTTTAAGAACTTTTACTTTCCCTTACTTCTTACATGTCATCATCTAATTGCATCTTTTTCTACATATGATTTAATTTAAATCAAAACTTAATTATTTAATTTAAATACTACTCCTTCCGTTTCATATTAAGTGTCATTTTAGAGAATTTTTTTTGTTATGAAACAAGTGTCGTTTTCGCATTTCAATGCAAAATTTATGAATTTTATTTTCCAGTTTAATTTTATATTGGTTGAAATATGGTTAGTTGTTTGGGAAATGATGTTTTATATAGAAAATATGCAAAATTAAATATTTTCTTAATCCGTGTGCATAAACTTAAAATGACACTTATTATGAAACAGAGGAAGTATTATTTTGATTTTAAAAACCTTTATTTTATATATTGAGCGTTAAAGTTGCTCTTAGTCAGTTTGATTTGAATTTCGACCAAAACAGTTTATATACTAGTCAAGTAACAAACAATCAACTATTTTATGATATTAATTGGAAAACATTTTTTACCTCAAATCAAATATTGTGTATTCAGTCTACTCTATAACACTAAAAGCGTTTTCTCCCAAGTTAGAGTCTATATATATATAAAAAAAAAAAAAAGAGTTTTACTGGTAAAATTGAGATAGTTTGGTGGAACATATATTACTGAGACTTGTAGCAAGTTTCAACATAGGAAATCCAGTTATAACTACGCACATGTGGCTTCGAATCTTCACATCACGATCAATATAGTACACTTTTTATTTTTATTTTTGTTCATGTGAGACATTGGTAGGTAAGGTACAGTGTGTATATATATGTAAATTGTATAAAATATGTGTGTGTGTATGTATATGCCGCACGATCGAAATGAAATTGAGAACGCATGCACACGAACCACCCGTGAGTCAACAAACCAAATGGTTCGTGTGATTGGTTGACACGTGAGAGGCTCTCTACTCCAGATGTTTTATCAAGCCTTGTCGTATTCCTTATATAAAGTCATCCTTGGCTGCGTGGATTCTCAACCTCCATTGTATATCTTCTTCTATAAAGTAGCTAGGGTTCCTCAATCCTCCTTCACAAAAATATCTTCTCTTTTTCTTATAACTTTTAAGAGTAATATTGAGATTATATATACATGGTAGATATGAGAAGAGAAGATGGAGATGATGGAGATGATGATGATGATCAAAAGTTGTTGGGTACGATGCTAGGCTTGTTAAAGTGAGCAATCTTATTTGTTCTCAGCTTTGTTTCGTTGTCTGTTCGACCTTGGCCTCGATCTATCCTCCAAACCCTAAGTAACCCTTATCGATTATTTCATTCATGCATCTTCTTAATTCTTATCATCATCAAGAACTACATGGTGTCGAGTTGTAATTGATCTGGATGATGATATTTAGCTTCTTTTATGGTTTGGCAGAAATAGTTTTTAACACTATAAGGCACACACGTGACAGGTACATATATATATACTATACAATAGTATATTGAATTGAAGGTATATATGTTTATAAGTTTTCTTTTTTTTCTCAACATACTTACAAAATCTATATGGTCATATAGATACAGATTTTACTTCTTGTGCATAAAGTTACACATCCGATATGAAGAAACAACTGTATATAGAAACTAATGACATGAAAGACCTAAATATATATATAGAAAGTGTAAAGTTAAGAATTTGGTTAATCCGGTTTGAGGGAAATGGTTACCTATTGAGTATGTTATATACTGTATATGCAGAACATATTAATATACATATTGACGTGAGAGAGTTTCATATAGCTAAGCATGCTTGTTTAATCCTCACATACGCAAAACCATAAGTATATGCATGACTGTTAATAATATATGCATCTACAGACCCTAGGTGAATCATGAGGTGAAAAAGTAGCCATATTTATTGATAAGTTTAATTAATTAAGCCTGTCTATAGTGTTTTTTTATTTATTTATCTGACAATGGGTATTTGTGCCAACTTATACATAGAACAAAGTATATTAACAGTCGTTCGTTACTTCCTAAGTTTGTATTTGGTGTTTATTTTGACAGTAGAGCTAAGATATATGTGACTGAAAACATTTTGTAAAAAAAAGTTGTATGTGATGGTAAAAGCCAAAGCCAAGGTCGAATAGACAACAAAAATAAGATGGAATCAGATCGGGACTGCTCCTTTGACAAGTGTTTGCACTGAATCCAACAACTTCGCTGGGATTATACATATAATATATTTATTTATATATGTATGTATGCAAGTTTCGATGGATCATGGAGTGGATTTAATTAGACGATTTTTGTAATAAAGATTAAAAGAAAAAAGAAGAGAAAGATCGAGGCATATGGACCTCAAACCCTACCAACCCCCTCCAAAAAACAAAACCAAACCAAACTCATCTCTTTGTTTGTCCCTTTGTTTCCTCTCTAAAAACCCTCCGGGTAGGTATGCGTCTTCGACGCGTGATTCATGTCTTCCCACCGTTCCTTTAATTTTACATTAATTTTTCATATCTATATTTAAATGTAGTCTTTTTTTAACGAATCTTGATGTGGTAGGTTCAGGAACTACCCCTTTGTCCGTTGAAAGATGTTATGCATGCAAACTATATTTAATTATATATATATGTTTTATCATGGGTTCAATGTTGACCTGACCAGTAATTAAAAAAGATCACTGTATTTCTACGAAAGTTCATCCAAATATATTATAACCTGACGTGAAAATATGTAATGTGAACCATCCAATAGTCTATCTTGAATTCTTGAATGAAATTATACCAATACGAGTAGCTACATTTTTCATTTTATACTTCTTTCTCCCTTTTTATAAGTTGGCATTAATAAAATGCGATGCAGATGTACTTTTTTTGGATCATGGTATAGAGTTATGACTTGAAAACAATAGTATGTTATCATCAAATAGCAAAATCGAACATTTGCAAGCTGGGACAACATCTTAAGGTATATCCAAATATGTGCATGTACCAAGAACTCTGAAACCAAGTTTCCCATGTTTCATATTTCACATGCATATCATCCATAAGTCTTTGAAACAAAACAAAAAATTCATCACCAAATATAACAAAAATAAAAATTTAGGCTAAACATGAAACCAGGAATGATAATTTTAATTAATACACGTAAAAGGGTTACGTTAAACATTTAAGTCATGAATATTCTAAGTTATTAAATAAATGATTAGACCACAAATACATATTGCTGAGCAATATTTGCAATGGTTAGAATATATATTATAGTTTAGATATTGTTGTAAAAAAGAAAGAGAGAGCAATATTTGCAATGTTCAGTATCATGATCTTTTACGTGGTGAAACTTATTTTGGGTGAAAGGTTTTGGTGACAGTTGTTTGAATGTGTATTCAATATCTATGTTTTTAGTTTTTTCTTTTCTTTATATTTGTGAATTTTAAACGTAGCATGCCGACATCTCTGTTTTTAGTGTGTTATAGGATTTATCAGAGAAGCTGTAACTACTTTAATTAATTATTTGATTTTGAGTTCAGCCTCCAGTCTGAGAAAGGATTATGAGAAATAATATTATTAAATTGAATATTTTTATTAAACTGGTTCCCATTTTATTTCAGACTCTCAAACTTTAAAATATGTTGTTTAAATCATAAAAACAAAGTTTTAATCTGTTTGTAACAGAAACATGTATCTCATCGAGTTTCAGTGGCCGTGTAAAGATGATAATCGTAGCTTTGGCATCATAATAAAGCAAAACTAAATTTATTGGTCAAATTCTAGATTTTGTTTTTTGAACTTAGTCAAATTTTGGATTCCATTGCTTTTCTTTTAAAATCAGTACTGATAAGCTCTTGAGATCTTCCTAATCTTCAGTGTTCTCACGCTAAACGAACATCCTATATTATTAGCAACTAAATTCCCATTAGACTTCTATATAATTATATAAGTCACTAATTAAATTTACAATTTGTTTTAATTAGAGATTACTAAAATAAATTAAAAAAGTACTTACTCCCAAGGAACATCTCCGACTATCATCCATTCACCTTTCTAGTCTGCATAATTTAGTATGTGATTGTTCTCACTACAAACACATCTCTTCTTCAGCCCCTGTTTCAACATTCACTATTAATTAACATTTTTTTTATCCACTATACTTTCCCTATTCTTGCCCATATATTAATTAACATTTATCCACTATACTTTCCCTATTCTTGCCCATATATCATGTATTTTAGAAGATCGCCAAAAGACGTCCACCTTCCATTTTAGTTTGTTGCATTAGCAATCCAATTAATCATCATATTTCATATAGAATGAGTTATGGTCTACAAACTACATGTAAAGACATAACTATATAAATAGAGTAGACCATGTTGGAAGATGTCATGTTCTTTAGAAAAAGAGCCAAAATGAAAAAAAATGTATTAAATATTATCATTTACGAATCTTTCTTAACACCAATTGTAAAATGTGTTTTGGTATACATGCAAAGATAAATGTGTGTAGATTCTTACATATGATGAGGCGTTGAACATGTAACGGTGTGCTGTCATCAATCATAGTATCCATTCAGCAAAAATAGATCGATCTTTCTTCCAATACGACTCCTTCCATGTTCACCTTCACGTTGAAGCTTCTGAGACTATAACACTCGTTTTGATCTTTTTCTTCTTCTATAACCATATCAAGATCAGCTGCAACGACTCCATATTATATATTTTCTCCGCGCTTGTAATATTGTCCGGATGATGATCCGAAGCTAAGTCCGAGTCTCAGGTCCGTGCTTAGGTTCTGAGTATTACTTAAAGAGCCGCCAAATATGTTGCTTTTGCATCTACTTTCTATTGATGCAGATGAGGATTTTCTTCTACGTCTTCCCATTTTCTCTGGTGGGATGCAAGAAAAACATTAATTGAAATTTGAATAACATGGTGGGTTTATAGATTAAAGCATGATGAGCTTATATCTGATTTCAATAACATGGTCTCAACTATTAAAAAACGAAAACTTCCTTAAAAAAAAGACACATGTCACGCTTTCCTTTACTTATTTGATGATGTGGTTTTCCCTGGTGAGAAGTAAGTATTCTTTAAAGATGCAGCAAACTAACTTATTCAAGACATAATTATAGTTAAGAATCTTATTCAAGTATTAAATACTTGAATATGATATGGTAAAGCAACTTTAGTTTAATGGAAAAGGAAATAAAGATGTAGGAGGTGTACGATATTTGAATCACTAACATTAAAATTGATGGAGTTCCATAGCCGAACCAAGTCCTACCTTAAAAGCTAAAATGTTTCTATCCTCCATGAGAAACACAGAATGGATTGCTATAAAAATGAGACTATGTTCTGAGAATGCTCCGTAATCGATGATGGTGCACCACATTTTGTAGCATGATTCTAAGAGTATGATTAACGCAAACAGTACAAGAAACAGCCTAAGATCGATCTTCTTTGACTACTTCTAAAATTGATTATTGTTATTTTGTGGGCTTTCCCACCCTTAAGAAACTTTCTTCCTTTCCCGCTAATCATGGTCTAATGCATGCATAAATAAAGTCGCGACATTCATTAAATTTTGAATAAATGAATGATGTTTGGTGTGATAGGTTAACTCTTGATTATATAAAGAGTCATTTACACTGCAGGGCAGTTTACATGTTTTAATTACAGGATAAGGCAGTTTCTGCTACCTAGGCAGTTTATTGTGTGAGTGGACGTAATATGGCCCACAAAAAGCTAACTGATGTTGTTTTCTAGTTTGTTAAGTTGCACTTAGTTAGATTTTTAAAAATTTAAAATAAAAAGTGGACCCGAAAAGAAAATAAACCGGATTGAATTAGCGGACTTGAGGAGAGTTTATGTTTTCAATTTTTTATTTATTTTTTTTGTATTTTTATCCGAGATAATAAAGAAGAGAAAAGGTGACGACAAGGGTGATAGCTTTGAAGTCGCCGGTGGAGTTTCAAATTCAGTTTGACGATGATGGAGCAAGGAGACAAGTAACGAGCAACAATGTCGAGAAGAAAGAACCTACGTGGGAAAGAGAAAAACGGCGTTGAGCACGATGGTGGTAAATTTAAAAATCTAATTTGATTTTTGTTGGGGGTTGATAATTGATTGTTGTTCTTCCGCCGCGGCTGTTTGCTACAGGTCAGTATCCGAACGAGCGGGTGAACATGTATTCGACGGTAGATTACTTGTTAGGTGAGAGACGCGCTTGACGGAACCCTGGAGATGGCAAAACTGATGGGGTCTTGTTTCGGGGGACTATTTAAGATCCTGACGCGGAAGCTGTTAATGGAAAGAGTCATTCACGAAATGATGACTAGGCAAGTAGTAACAAAGAAGAAGTACGAGATATGACATGTAATTGGGGTAAACCGCTGTGATTTTTTGTTGGTGGAATTTTGGGAAGTAACAGATTTGTCGTGTGGACATGTTTGATGTACATGAGCGCTGGTGTACAGGGGATTAGTGTGCACATGTTTGATGAGTAGGTCTAGAGTATGTGCGTACACCCAGGCATGTACACAATATTTGTTAGTGTACACATGTACTGTGGTTACATGTAATTCATGTGTATGTACATGAGCGCTTGTGTACATGTGGATTTAAAATAGTGTGTACCATTTTGTTTTTTTGTTTTCCGACTAATTGCGTATGTTTATGATCATGCAGCTGCTGGTGCAACCAATGATGAATATTGATGGGAGCCATGAAAAATGGTGGAGTTTATGGGATGAAGAAAAGTATGATAAAAAGTCGATTATATGGTCAAGCTTACAAAGGGATATGAATCTGAGAAATGCCCCTTCTCTGCTCAATATTTGGGGGCTTCTTCCAATGCATGCATCAAATTGAGTTTCATTTCTACCTCTTTTTAGCTAAATAAGTTCTGTTTGCATCTAAATATTGTGTCCTTGTGTTTTGTTTTTATATCTAAACAAAAATCATGTATTTTGATACCTCATTTCTAAAGTGAACACATCATTCTACTTTATTTTTAGAAAATATAACAAAAATCATGTATTTCATTTTTATATCTGAACAAAAATCATGTATTTTTATATCTTATTGATAAGTATTAACAATTGTTCAGAGACTAAGTAGATACATGTACAATAACTAATATTTTGATTCGTAATTTTCTGAGATGCAGAAGGAAATAATCTTCATTCCATATAAATCACCAAAGTTTATTTTTATATATTAGCTTGTACATATACATGTTTTACATAATTATATTAACAAGGATCAGAATGAAAAATCTAAAATTGAAGGAAAAAACTGAAGAGAAATCTATACATGTACAACAATTTGTACACTATCCTTATGTACATCAATTCAATATATACATGTACACATGAGTTCAATGTCCACATGTACACCATAGTTAGATTTCAAGATGTACTTAAGAATCATTCTCGGTTAATTCTTTGACGTAAACTCATATACATCATTTAATCAATTCCCCCCTAATTTTTTTTATTTATTTTCTTCATTTGCTTTGTACATATTGAGATAAGATTTGTGTAAGTATTCTATGGTAACAACTAAAAAGTCACATTGGATCAAAATATCTTAGACACAAGAAATATATGTCACATTGGAACCTAACAATAATATCAACTAGACATTTAATTGGATTAAGATGGGAACAAAATATTAGCACCGCAAATATCATCAACGTGTACACATGTATTTCACTGTCCACATGTACATTATTTTATAAAAATTACATGTACACTAGTTCTTTTGTACACTGCACAAGTCATGATATATGATGATTCTAATGATTTTGAGTATCTTGTTATAGTTCATTTTGATGATATTAGGTTTTATTTAGGTGTATATATTGTATTTTTTGTTTATTTGCATATAGCATGGGATAAAAATTTAAATTTAGAAGTTTAGGGTTACATTTTAAGAGCAATATGCTTGTTTTTAAAGAGTTTTGGGATAAAAGTTAAAATACTAAAAATTTTGGGACCGGACTTGCAAAAGAAAAAGCTAAGGTTATTCAAAGTTGCTCTCGAGATTTTGTGATAGTTAAAAGCGCGTCGGAGATTAACAAAGGTCACAACGAAGATAAATCCCGACGAATAAGGAGGAGCTGAGACACGGCTGTGGTGGAAGAACCTTAATCTCTTGACGGTGACCCATGTAAATGCGCGGTGGTGGTCATGATAGATGAATTTCTTAATTTTCATAGTCTGGTCCATGGTGGATGATGAGTCTTTTGCATCATCGTTGCCGTCGTATACGTTTCCACCGTCGTCTATGTCTCCATCATCGCTACGCCAAAGTTGATAACGTCTCTGTCGTTAATGTTGTTATTGTATATGTCACTATTACATCATCATCAAAGATATACCTTGACATATCTTAAAAGATAGATTAAGCAACAAAGACAATAATTATATGCAAGTTTTTTTGAAAAAATAATCTGAAGAATCAGATTTTAATTTAGAAAAAAATTAGAAAGTTTGGGAGGAAGAAGACGAAGAAGAAAAATAGTGGGACCCATTTTAACGATGTTTAGTTTGACCTTTAGATTATCTATCAAAATGAACGGTTGTGATGAAATCCCGTCAATAAAAGAAATAGATGCAAAAATTAGTTAGCATATGATATTGGTTAGAAGCTATTTAGTTCTTTTTTATCTATAAAGTGAGTTTGGTTACACAAAACTACCTTAGTAGTAAAAACTGTCACAGAGTGTAATAATAAATTTAAAACTGCCCTGCAGTGTAATATTTTCTTATATAAAGAAGTAGAAAAGTAAGAAAAAAACATAATGCAGCTACCAATGTGTTTGCCGTCAGTTTCAACTTTCAACTAACAGTACCTTTCTCAAATGCTCTTCTCTGATGAAGTTAGGTAGGCTCCGTCTGACAAAGCCCATTGGCCCAACTATAATCAGTACACTTATTATACAGTTATACTAATAATTTGGTACATAGCTCTTATATGACAGAAACAAGTGTGATGTTGGATATGATGGTTATGCTGATTTTTATGTCCAATCTATATCTTTTGTTCCGTTTTATGTATATATAATAAAAGCAAAAATCCTCCTAAAATAGATAAAACTAATAATAAATGGATAAATTTTTTTATAACCATGAAATTTGGTGACTGAAATTAACCAATTAGCCCCACAAGATCAACATTATTTCACATATTTTTGTGATTTAATGTTAATCTGGATAGCTATACTTAATTTTAAAACCGGATTCGTATTAGAGGTGAAGCTCCTTCAAAACTACTAGTCTACCACCGTATGGTTAATAAATAGGTAATTTTATAATAAAATAACATGACGAGAAAAGAGAAAATAAGTAGATGAGTAATATAGGATAGAGATCTATGTGACATTAGAACATCTAATTTCTAGTACTTTTTATCCAACAAAAAGAAAATAGTAACGGTGATATTTGTTTTAAACTATATACTTATCTAAAAACGGATTTGCATTTCCTTATAAATTAATAAGGTAAAAAATATTAGTCCTCTTCACCGCATTTTGTGTGCGCCGAAGCATGACTTGTCTCCTTCGCAGGACAAGTAAAGTGAAACCCATAGATATCTTACAATATCACATTTAAAGTAGTTAAAATCCGCGTGTCATGTTTGTATATGACATGACCGTCCATTCAATCGTAGCCGTTTAATCTTAAAATATCTAAAGCCATATTCTTGATACTATGTTCCCGAACGTTCGTGACACGAGATATTTTTTGGACACCCAAAAAGTTCTAGAAATTCTGTTGTAGGATTCTTCTTCCACATAACCGCCATTGATGTCACCTCCTTACTTTATATAAGGCCCCAAGAACCTCATAATCTTTCTCGTGTTATGTAATGTGGTAAGATTAGTTAGCAATATCACATAATAAAGTTATAAGTTGTAACCAATGGAAGGTGGTTTTAAGGTAACGTCGCCGTCTTATTACGAGGTTCTTGGCGTCTCCGTTGGTTCCTCAGCGGAGGAGATACGACGAGCTTATCACAAACTGGCTTTGGTGGGTCATTGTTGCTTCTTGTTTAGGAGTGCTTGAAACCTCTTTGTATTAGAGGAAAGGAAGATAAAAGTTCTTAACGTTTTTTTTTTTTGGTGGTGAAGAAATGGCATCCTGATCGATGGACAAAAGATCCTTATAGGTGTGGAGAAGCAAAACGAAGGTTTCAGCAGATTCAAGAAGCTTATTCAGGTACGGATATGTTCGGACATTTTTGATTTGAGGTTGTTCTGTTGTTGCATGTCTGAGACTGACGTTGTTGTGTGGTAACAACTTGTTTTTGTTTAGTGTTGTCGGATCAGAAGAAACGAAGTATGTACGATGTGGGACTCTATGATACTCAAGAAGATGAGGTATTAGATAATGTTAATTGCTATCTAAAGAGAGGGCTGTCTCGTATAATTTTTGAGTTTTGTTCAAAAAATATTAATAATATATTTAATAATATATAATAAAAAATATTAATAATATATTTAATAATATAATAAAATAATTTTAAAAGTTTATATATTTATTTTATATATATTTGATATTTTTTTTGTAAAAATATAAACTCTGAATTTAATAATACATCTAAAAATTTAAAATTTTATATTATAACTTATAGATTTATATTTAATTTTTTTGAATTTTTTATATATTTGATTCGGACCCTGCTAGATGGTCTTTTCTAAAGATGTTATAGACTGTTGATCACTAGTCCCTGATATGTTCTGTTACTGGTGTAGGGATATTACGATTTCGTTGAAGAGATGGTTTCACTTATGGCTCAGACAAGAAGAGAGGTAAAGTCTTTTTTTCTTTCTGGTAACCTAACTTTTACTCTAATTTTTTTCCTTCACACACTTTAACGGTGTGATAATCGTTGCGTGCAGGGAAAGCAATACAGCTTGGAGGAGTTGCAGACAATGGTCGATGATATGATCTATGAGTTCGAATCAGAGCCATTGTTCCAGAACCAGTCAATGGAAATGAGATTCGACCTGAACCAACCGGCAGATTGGTCCTCACATATGTCTCTACCGGTTTCAAGCTTCGAGTTCTGTTCTCAGCGTAGCTATTGCAACTAGATCAACATACCCGTAGTCTCTGGTGGGTATTAAATTTTCATATTAACATAAAAATGATCGAAGTGTGACGGTCCTTGGCCTCGGTTACTTGAGTGGCAGTCTACAGTTTTTTAACTTGTGTGGCAAGAAAAGATAATTTGCTCACGGTTTGCTGTTTTTGACAAGTAGTCCTCGAAATGTTGTCAGGGTTGTGAATAATGTTGGTTTCAGAAAGCGTAGGTTTGCAATTTCGTTTTTTTTTCTAGTGCTTTTGTATTGTTGAACTTTTTTTCATAGATTATGACAATAAATGGATAGGAAAAACTTCCACCAATCAGAGAAGTTGGGTATCTAGCCCAAGACACTAGCTTCAATAGGGGGGCTTAAGTCCTATCTCGGCCCAAGTTCTTATCTGAATCAAAACGTTGAGCAAGAGTACAAACTTATAGATCAAAACCTAAACATCTTGAAAAGTATTGGTCAGGCCAGTCCATTTGTTGTAACTGCATGTGCAAAAGCTACCAAAAGCAACTCTTCTTTGGAATACAGTATGAAGAGTCTGTTCTGTAGTCTTTCCCGAATTATTCCTCACTTATGTCAAAACCATTATTACAAACCAGTCTAACGTGTGCCGTTTCACTCAAACATGGAGTGACCTGCTGTATCCTAAGAGCATCCTCAACCCTAAGCACCCTTTAGGGGTGCTTAATTTTTCTTTTTACTTTTTTTTAAAAAAAAAAAAAAAAAAAAAAAAAAAAATTAAAAACGAGCCAATTACGGGCCGCCACGTGTCAGCGGGGCCCGCAAACAGTGCAAACACCAGCTCCTAATCAAGCTTCCTAAGCACCCCCTTAGTGGGATCCACCTATTATTATATCTATTTTCTCCTAAGCACTCCTTCTAAGCACTCCTCTAAGCACCCCCATTGATAATGCTCTAATATGTTTCTAATTTAACAGCATGATGACGTCTATTTCAAAAAAATAATATTCTTTTTGTTTCTGTGTTATTTTGATAGTTTTCACACATATCAAAAAAATAATTAAAATGCATTAATATTTTTAATAATTGTAGTTATTCAACCAATAGTGTTTTAGATAAATAAAAATATTTATAAAATAATACATTTTACAATAAATATTAAGCTAAAAATATTAATAAATTGTATTGAAATTGAAAATAATACTTTTTATGAAACAAAAATAAAACCTTAAAACGACACTCTTTACGAAATAGAGGAAGTATTGAATAGAACCACCCTATTCTTCTAACTTTCTTCTTTTATTTTGTATATCATTTCGAGAGTTTAACAAATCTCTAGGGGTTTTACCAAAAAAAAATCTCTAGGGGATCATGGATAGAATTTTGGAGCAGATAACATCCATGGTATTCTTAACAAAAGTTTCTCACAATATTATATCAGTTTAGTTCATTATTATGATAAAATTTTAATAAAAATAAGCTTATAAAAATTTGAAGGAAAAACTAAAGAAGTTTCTCAGATACTTTTTGAAAAAATTTGGATGAGAGACTGTCTCTCTCTTCTCTCAGTGCTTCTCTCTTTCATTTTTTTCAACATTTTATTTAGAAGAGTTCGGTTGATTGACAAAGCAAAGCGAATTCTATTAAGTAATCTTTAATCGGACGTGAAAAAAGAAACTGAGAAATCGTTGATGGATCTGAGTATAACCACTAAGAGATTATTATGTACACTATGAGTAAATACAATCCACCAACACTAATCGCCTATCTACCTCATTCTATATTTCATTTCAAAATAAAGTTTGGAGTAAAAAACGATTTAATTTCATTCCATTTTCTATTTTATAAATAAAATAATGTTTTCTATTTTTGTTTATTAATTTATTTTTCGTTTTAAAATAAAGTACGGTTAAAATAGAACTAAATTTATTATGAAATTAAAAAATAAGAGTTTTATATTCAGATGCTCTATACATTACACAGTCATACACATACGCTTTTAATTTTAAAACCAGGCTACGATCAATCATTGTGTAATCAAAACCTTGGTTTCAAATAATTGAAAACCTTTGGGATTTATATTGTATCAAACAGTATAATTTATTTTTTGGCCGGACGGTGGATCATATGCTAATAATTTCACATTGTTAAAAATTTAATTAAATCTAGATAGTAATAGAAACGTGGGACCCCGTATTTCAAGCTCCAACTCACATGTGATAGCCGACGATTTCACAATCGAATGTATTCTTCTTCATTTCATTTCCTTTGCATTATGTAACGTATTATTATAGTATTTTTCATTTTTAGCTATCAATAAAAAAAACTAAAATTTGGATAAAAGTATACAGTCTTGAAGAAGTATATCAGTCCCATGCACAAGTCCTGTTACTAAACAAGACCATCTTCACAAAAATAAACATTTTTACGTATAAGCAAAAAAATAAAGAATCATATTCGATCCTTAAAACATCTCTCAAAATGCAGGAGACTTCTCACCGTTCAACTCTGGTCGTCACTATCTTCATGATGGCAATCACGTTTCCAATAATGATCAACGCATTGGATTCTTCAGCCGCAAGAAAACTCGAAGATGAACCAATAAAATGCACGCCTTGTCTCCAAAAGTCTCCTCCTCCTCCTCCATCACCTCCACCACCGTCTCCTTCTTGTCCTCCTCCACCACAGCCACCTTCTCCGGCGAAGAAGTCTTACTGTCCGCCTCCTCCGTCGACTTACATATACATGACGGGTCCACCAGGAGAGTTGTATCCCGTTGACCAACAGTTTGGAAAGAGCTCAAAGGTCGTGAAGATCTCTGGTCTGATAGTGTTTGGAGTTATGGGGTTCTTGATGATCATGATTTGATGGATTTTTACATTGTTTGATCGTTTCATAGATTCGTTTTGCTTTTAAAGGATTGGTATAATGATGTTCCAGATAACTCATACTGTTATTGTCCGAGAAATTATCGATTTACATTATGTTTTTTTTTTAAATCTCAAGTTAGGACCGATCTATCATTTTTCGCTGTACCAACAATTCTAATGAATATGCTTATTTAATTATTTTGTGTTTACAGAGGTATTTATTCTAGAAGTATGGTGATATATTCTCTAAATGGAATGTTTGATGAATGGTTAAATAAAATGTTTTTTCTTATGGTTATAAACTTGATGTAGTTATACTTTTCGTATGAAAAGTAATAAAAAGTGATTACATTTGATAAAACTTTCAAGAAAAAGTCAAATGTTGTTTTCATCATCAGAATTCTTGCCTAAATAAATGAATTTTAATGGAGTAAATAATTTGAGAGCTAGTATGAGTTTACGACGCATGTACTTGTATAGCCTAACAATTTGCACAATGAATCCAAAATATTGTCTAAAAGCTGTAAAAAATTATTAAAAGCGTGTCTAGTGAATGAGGAGCTAAAATAGTAGAACTTTATAGGTAGAACGGTTTAATCACTTTGCTTAAATGGAAAAGTATCCACCGCTTATGTGTATTATTGTCCCACTCCACCTCATCTCCTTTGCTTTCTTAAAAACATATAAAGAGAATAGATAACAAAGGATGGAAGAGAAGAAAAAAACAAGAATAAACAGATTAGGCTCCCCTCTTTTGTTTGTTTTTTTCTTCAAAGGCTTTCCCATTCTATAATTAGATAAAGTGGGAAATAATAGAGCAAATCACAGCCTGGGCTTAATTATAAGCTCTTATCATCTAAGCTACTAGCGAGTGATACACATGCATATGATATATATGTCGTGGCTTTTTCATGCCGTGTGTAAGAATATGCTCCAAGTGGTCCTCAAATAATTAGAAGTTACAACAAAAAAGGATAAACATTTGGTATGATTTTGGTTTAACGCATATCAAATGTAAAATAATGTTTGGTCTAAATATATCTCTATATTAATAACAAATTTTTTTATTTCTTCTTTATTTCTTGAGAAAGAGAAATTCGTCTCTATGTTTTCTTCCCTCCTTTGGTTATAGCAACTAGCAAGTAGCTCTCTAGCAAAATGCGAGCAACTCGTATTTTCTATTACTAACGTAAAGTGTAAACTTTAAACGTTTCACATATATTATATTCGGGAATTTTGACGTTGCATATATACTAATATGAATATAACCCGCCAATATGTATGCAGTTTAGCAGTTAAATAGTACTATTATTTTCTATTGAAAGATTTAGAAGATCGACTATCTATATATTAGAATAAAAAATTTATCACTATCTATATATATTATTTTAAGAATTTAGATTAAATCATTCTATATAAATTAGATATATTATACATTTTTTATAAAAGTCTAATATAATTCTTTTATAAATATTTTGTATTTTTTACTTTCATCAATTTGTCATTTTTTTAATGTATTATCATTATGTCTATCAAGCGGTGACTTGGGAGTTCCTCGAAGAAGTACAAAATTATACAGCCAAGTATCATAATTTACAAGACAACAAGTGTATCGGAGCAACAATACACGTTAGATCTGATTGACCTTGTCCTTGTTAGTCGTCATTATTTCAACATTTTCATCACTTGTCTTTTGTGACTTGTCTTAAATCACTTAAATGGATATATGCATATTTTTTTGTTGAAAACATGTAACCAAACTTTTTTTCTTAAAAAAACCCTTAACTTAAAGGTTTCCACTCAGACTCAATCACACAACAAGTAACAGAGAAAAAAATAAATAATCTCCTACTTCTCTCTCTTTTCGCTTACTAAAAACATTTGTTTACTTATCATTAAAAATAAGAAAACGATATCCATGATGAGTAAACGCTGCCGTCACCTCTTAATTCTACTATTCATCTCTACTCTTCTGATCAGCTTCCCGTTCATAACCATATCGGAGACGCCGTGTCCTTACCCTTGTTACCCTCCTCCACCTGGTGGTGGCTCGACTCAACCGGCCGGTTATCACCCTCCTCCAACCGGTTATTATCCTCCTCCAACCGGTTATTACCCTCCTCCAACTGGAAATGTACCGAATTACCCTTCTCCACCGTACCTCGGAGGTGACTCCGGCGGAGGATATTACGGTCCTCCACCGCCGGACCCTATCTTGCCTTACTTCCCGTTTTACTACAGAAAGCCTCCTCATCAGACGGACCAGTCATCATCTTCAGCTGTTTCAGTGGGATCAATGGTCAAGATTGTAACGGTGGTGAGTGTTCTTGCGTTTCTTATGGGTAACGTCTAGTTTATAAGTTAAGTGTAATTTTCGTTAGATGAAACTTTATGTTACATTATTACTATATAAGAAGTGATGTGGTGTTCTTTATGATACTATGCTTTAGTTCGTGTAAAGATGAATCAATAAGTTGGAAAAATAGTTTAAACCTATAGGGCTTAGAACTTTATTCGATTCTCCTTTTGCTTCTGCATTATTGTTATGTTTAATTACATGTAGTTTTTTTTTAATTACATCGTGATGTCTTACATTAGGATAAGTGCAATACAACTAGTGTGGAGAACGTCACTTTCGGTTGGTGTGACTTTGTAGGTGGATGTTATGGAATGGACAATTGCACTTAATATCACGTAGTGACTTTTCTTTATTTTAAAAAAGTAATAATGTAACATAGAGGTGGTTTTAAAATCAGAACTTTTGGGTAGTGTTTGTGTCATTTTAGATTTTTTTCTTTTTTTGCAACTCTATTTTGTAAACAAAAAAAAAGCTTATAACCATCATAAATTTTAAGGTTAACAACTGTTTTTATAAGTTTAGTACAATTACTAAATCATTTGAAACGCCTTTCTAGAATTTTAGTAACTACATCTTCCGGAATTCTTCAAAATTAAGGATTGTATTGATGATTAAAAAAACACATACAATGTAGTATCTTCGAATCTTGATTATCATGCCTCTTCAACTTGTACACTTTTTTCTTAAATTAAAAAATGGTTTGTCTTTGTTCAAAGGGAGTATTTGTTTTGTAAACTTCAACAGGTCAGTTCACAATGGGGAATTGTTCAGAAGTTATCATAACTAATAAAATTATGTCTATATGGATATGTCTATGGAGGCACATACAACCAAATCTGACATGATCATAATTTATAATTATCTGATAAATTTTGAGTTACTAATTTTAATATATCTAAATTTAAATAATATATTGCTAGATAGAAAAACTTGCTCTCTTTTAAAATTTTATTTACTTATTATCCATTTACTTAGAAAAGATTCATTGTTTTATGTCAGGATTTAAAATATTACTATTCAGAGTTTTCTTATTGGGATAACACGTACTTAGCAGAGTTACAAGTTTAAGCTTAAGAGAATGATAAAAGCATAGGATGATAATAGATGGCAACAGAAGGCGACGCAGTATTCCAACTACCACATGTCCTTTTAGTTCCCGCTCTTACCAAGCTTCTGTTTTGTTTCAACGGCCATAAAGTTACCTTTTTGCAAACCCGAATCTTTAGCTGCACTCTGTTTTTTATTACCCACCATTAACTTTACCATCTTACCTTCTTCAAAACCGTATTTATCACCAACTCTTGAGACCGCCTTGTTAGTACTTGAGACTGAGGTCGTGCTTCGTGGTCTTGATGGTGCTACTTTAGATATCTCGGTCTGAAAACGTTTTAAAGAACGCAAGTTTATAGTATTAAGTTGATCGCGTTCAGACAAAGATTTGCAACCGTAGAGACATACCTTGTTACGAGACACCGGTCTAGTAACGGTGTTGTAGAACGAAGGCATTGGTGTTGCCTTGAAGTTGAGGCTTTTTCTGTATTGCTTCATCTCAGCTTCTGCCTTTTGCTGCATCAAAAATGTTGAACCCATCCAATTAGCTTTCGACATGACATGTCTAAGTTTCAAAGAGAATGATGATGATGGTACCTGTGTTTTCGCTTGAACCTGGTTTGTCTCCGTCTTTTTAGCATGTATTTTCTCTTCCAGTTTCATATAGAACTAAAACGAAAAAGGAAAGGTTTCATAAGATCCTCAAGAACAACACATCTTTTGCTAATTTAATGAAAGAATAAATACTAGTTTTCTTGAAGAGAAAGAAAACCTCTTTTCTCTTCTCAGCTCGTTCGCTACATTTGAAACGGAAACCATAAGTACATGTACTCATCTCCAGCTTAGCAGAATAAGAGCCAGTCTTGGGCCTAAACGTGACAACCGTCAGATTCTTGAAGTGGATAACCTCAAGAAAACATTATAGTCTTAGTATTAAACCTGTTTGTGGCAAGAGGAGTTCGAGTCTCTCTCTTTTTCGATGTTGGAGGTCGAGATTCAACAGTTTTCTTAGGTCTTAACTCCTTTTGGCTGCCACAGAACCAATAGGACTTTGAGTAAAAAATGAACATTTTTCTTTATGGAATGAAAAGTAAAAGTACCTCTTGGCATCAACTTTTGTTATAGCATTAGCACTTAGAGAGGAACCCTTTGTTCTCCCGGAAACAGCTTTTGGAGTTACATCATGTTTCTTTATAGAAGCTTTAGTCACACTCATAGCTTTAGAAATAATAGGTTTTGCATTTGGAAGAAACTTTGGTCCACATGCAGAGGAGGGTCTTTCCGTAACACTAGATGCCTATTAGTAGACCAAGAAAGACATTAAGTTTATGTCTGAATGTGTGGAAAAAATCATCAACAAGAACTCTCACCTTTTCTTGAACATGTTCAGTGAGTCTTGATTCTGTTTCTTGAACTTCAGTGCAATGCTCTTTATCCTCATCATCATCTCCAACCTCAATCTCTAGTGGCATCTCTTGTTGTCCAAGATTCCCATAGCTATCTTCTTTAACAGATATGCACTCCACTGAAACTACTTCATCATTGTCCAAAGAAACATCAAGAGTAACACCACCTTCTTCATCAAGCTCGATCACATCATCAGAGTTCACAACAATCTCATCATAGCTCACACAATGATCACTTTCCTCAACATACTCACATTGAATCTTTCCTTGGTAGTTACAAGGACTCTCTGATTGACTTGTGTTCTCAGAGAAACTCCCATCAGATCGATAATCCTCGAAGCTTTCAGTTGCATCATCATCTGTTTGACGTACACCCCAAGTCTGAGATTCAATAGAAGACGGAACTCGCATCCCTCTCTTCTTCTTTACTCGAAGCTTTACTCGAAAGTAGAGTCATTGTCTCGGTCCAAATCTCGTGAACAGTTGAAGAAGTTCTATGAATAACACACTTTTATTACTAGAGAAGAGGGTACTATTGGGAAGAAGGAGCTTAGAGGGTTTGCTATAGCTAGGTCTCACATATCTTGAGGGGACAAAGTAGTTGGTTATTAATTTTTTTTTTTCCTAAAGAACTCATGTTCCTGGTATCTTCGTACCCTTCTAGTTAAGACCACAACTTCCACGACATAATGTTAAACTTAAAAACAGTAGAAATTATTAGTGATCGATCTAACTCACACTCAAAAACTAGTTCAAAAGTGGAGGATTACTCATACACTTATATATTATCCAAGAATCACTTACTTAAGCGATGTGGGATTTTAATAGCCCCTCTCGAGATATAGGTGGGAAACAGTCCATTGAAAAATGTCCAAGCCCAACATTTCGGAAATACTATGGGCCATTTTTACAGGTTACATAGGTAGGAAATTGTTTATATGAAAAATCATCTGTTAAGCTTAAACCTAAGACTCTAATATGATGGACCTAACTCACACCCAAAAGCTAGCTCAAGAGTGGAGGATTATCCATATACTTATATATTGCCCAAGAATCACTTAAGCGATATGGAACTTTAATAGAAGTCATGACCAAACAAGACAAGAACAGTTTGGGTGGTATACAAGTAAAGTAAGTAACAACAAGCATGATAGAAGAAGAAGAAGTTAACCTGGAAACTAAGGCTAAAGGGTTCTTGAATCTCGCTTCCTGCCATTGTATATTTCGTTAGATGAAAAAGTTAAACCATTGAAGAAGTAGAGAAGAAGGTGAAGAGAAAGAGGGATCGAGATTGGTAGACGAAAGGGTGAAAGAATCATGTCATGTGCTTTTGTTTCTTTTGTCTTCTTCTTCTCGTTAGATGTTTTGGTCACGTTCTCCGTTATCACGCCCGTTTATCTCGGGTTTGTGTTCACACGATCAACGGTCTATATGCTTTGTTTTAAAGTGTAAACGGCGGTTTTCTTCTACTGACGGCAGATTTGTTCGATTTGTTTTTTTTAAGTGGCAGGGTTACGCCACGTGATAAAACTCCACTACATATTTTTTGGCTAAAGTTCTAATATTTAAAAATTGGGGGAATCCAGTTAAGAATTTTCCTCGAGCTCGTAAAGATTTTACGTTGAAATTTTCAAATACTACTAGGTGTGGTCCACACCGTGTAGAGCGAGCATACGATGAATTTCCAAAGTGGGCTTACAGTTTTACTGGGCTTGGGCCGTGGTTGTAAATAATCAAAAGACTCATTTAAAGATATATTGGGTCATATGTAATATCTATAAAAAGGCCCTAATTTTAATTTGATATAAATCTCCGAATATTGTTAATAATAGTATTGGGTCATAAGGCCAACTCCAATGAAGGTTTTGATGGGTTCTAACCAATTAAAAGAAAATTGGAAAAATTTTAAAGTAAAAAATGTGTCAGTAAAAGATTTTGCAGGAGTCATTTGAAAAACTGTTTTTAAATTTAAAAGTATAGATGTTTATTTTTAATTGAACCATCTTTTTACATAATACAAAAATTAAATAAAAACTAAATCATTGTTAAATTGTTCATCATTAAGAAACTAATTGGGTATTACACTATTGGAGGTGCTCTAAGTAAGAGTTTGACAAAAAAAAGAAAAAAAAGTTTTATTACCAAAACATTATGGACCATGCATGTGCATTTGTACTTTGGGCACGTACCAACAAGAACCGAGTTTAGTAGCGAATGAACTTCTTTTATTGTATATACGGGTAAGAACTACGAAAGCATTACTCTTATATGGTTAAGCAAATGACAAGGTCTTCTATCTTAGGTTCATTTGGTAGTTTGAATTTTGTTCCGTGCGACCGTTTTCATCTGGTAGCTAGCTTCTCCTCCAACATATCGTCCATAGTAAGCAATTCGTTTATTTTCACGATGGTAAAGTCAACCCACTTAAGAATTCACATTACACTAGAAAATTTATCAAAAATAGATCAGTACGTAAAATGAAAAATAAGTGTAGAGGGAACCGAACCATATAATTATGTAGAGAAAATCAGCTAAAGAACATGAAACACAACAAGAAGTACACCAAACCAAACTAATGCCGGGATACACTTGTATTTGCCTTTACATTTCTTTGTTTTTTTCCTTCCTTTTAAACTTTACAGTTCTTTCTTTTTCCTTAATAATTCTGTTTATGAATACCACAAACACTCACTTTTTCTTTTGACAACAACTAACCACACAGTAACCATCAAGAAAATCTACTTTTCGAAAGTGTATCCAGATTCACTCAATATAAAACTATTTTAAAAAATTATATCACCAAATCGAGAAGAAACTTAAGGTAACTAGATTCATTACCAAAAGAAAAAGGAATATAGAGAAAAACGCTTAAGCTAAATATACCGTTTTTACCGTCTATGGTTAATGGTTTTTTCACGCATGTTTACTAAATTTGTGAGTTCCACTCCATGCGATTTGTTTACATATCATACAATCATCAAATGATTTTTTCTCGTAATTTGACCTCATACATACGACATCACAAATCACTTTCTGATAGGTCACTCATTATTCCATTACTCCAACTCAACCATATATTATCTAAATTTTTTCTGAACAAGTGATGAAAAAATAAGTATTTAGTGACATATATAATCAAATCAATTATATTAAACACTTGAATATATACACACTTACACTAAACTCCATTATATGATTTTAATCTATTTCTTTGTGGTTAACGAAAATTAAAAAAGAAGACTTGAGTTGGAGTTGGAGTTGGCATGTGCGTATTGAGGGAGTGTGAATGGTCCCCAGACGCAAAGCTTCCTTTGTCTTGAAACTCCGACCGGTGTCCGTGGTTCGGCCAACACCCACCTTCACTTGACTTTCTCTCTCTCAATCTGTTCACGTTTCTTTTTTCTCTTTTTTGCCTTTTTAATAAATTATTATATATTGTGGAATTCAATTATTAGTAATGTGATGGTATGCCACGAGAATGCAGCCACGCACACGAGGACACCACCATATCCTCTCATAGCTTTCCCAATCATAAACTTCTTTTCATTTCTTGTGTACCTTGTTCGCGTAAAAACACTTGTCCAAAGTAGAAACTGATAGTTACTCAGAATCTATATGAAGATTTTGTTGAACAAAATGAAATATGCTGTTGTAAATTAACCCTAATATAATTTATCTCTCTACCATTTACGTTGTAGCAAGATATTTGGATGGCCTTTCAAATATCTTTAACTAATACTCCCTTCGTATCATTTTAAGTGGTGTTTTAGGAGAATTCTTTTGTTTCATTATAAGTGATGTTTTCAAATTTCTATATAAAAAGTAAATATAATTTGATATTTATGATCATTTGTATTTTGCAAAATGTTTTTTTTATTGATTGAATTAACTGTAATTATTGTTGTTTTTAGACAGACGAGAATGATTGTATGAAAGTTTGTAATTTTTTAATTGACGTGTAAAAATTTTAAAAACTAATTATTGTGATACAGAGGGAAGTATAATGTTTTACCATGACAATCAACTGATTTTAGAGTTTTAAATTTTTTATGATTTTGAGTTTTCTTATATATGTTTGTTCCAGTTACGTACCAATTCTTATCCCTTCCGACCCATCAATATATATGTATATCATATTCTAACAATAAATAATATGCACATTTGCTCTAAAAAGAAATTGCACATTTATGGTAAGGGGGGTTGGGATGATTAGTTTCAAGTGTAGGGACATAGAGACTCTTTGGCTCTACGTTCGCAAATTGTGATCCACATATTTTCTTTCATCTTCTTCGACAGGTATAATGTGACTCGATCCATTGCCTTCAACATAACTGGGACAACTAAGTCACAGTTGTTCTTTTCCTTCTTCAATAGGGTCCATTCTCTTGTTACTTCAATTCAATTTCATTGCATTCAATTATATAATCCAAAGCCTCTATTATCTATTGCACGTCCATTTTCACTCGAGTTTCATTAATAATCTTCAACGAACGGATCGTGCATTTGTGTTTCACGTCCCTACCTTACACTTTGTCCATTGTGTTGTAGGCCGGACGGGTCTGGTTTATGCCAAGACCCTTGACATGGCTTGATTTGATCAAATCACTGAAACCAATGGGAAAAATCCAAAGGAGATAAACGTAACAGAAGGTGCCAATGAGGGGAATTTGTGAGCACATGAGAGGAGTGGGCATAGTTAATAATAGCATAGAGACAGCCCGCACGAGTAGAAGAGAAAGCAAACAAGAAAGAAACATACACAATTTATAAAGGATTAATTCACCTTTTTGTCTACTCTATTTTTTACTCTGAAATAGAGTAGGGTTGGAAATGCTCTAAGTATAAATATTAGCGCCTTCTCGAAAATAATGAAATTGTTGTTTTAAGCGCATTATTAACGCTTTTAGACCATCTCCAATGGTTTATTCTATTTTTACACTAAAATAGAGTGACTCTATAATAGAGTTAGAGTTTGTTTCAAAGGTACTCTATTTTAGAGTGAAAAATAGAGTGATGAACAAAAAAAAAACTTACTCGATAGTTGGAGTAAACCTATTTTTCACTTTATTATAGAGTGAGAAATAGAGTATCATTGGAGCACTTTTACTCTAAACTCTATTTTAGAGTGAAAAATAGAGTGGGGTTGGAGATGCTCTTACAAACGCAAGGACTATACTTTTTAAGTAAGAGAATAAGTGTCTTCAGCTATGATTTATTTATGTTGATTTTATATCATCGACTTAACTTTTCAAGTCGTGTTTAGTTCAGTAAATGTTGGCAAAAAGTGAGAGAATAATTGTTCTTAATTTTACAATTCCAAAATGATTTCACTTGTAGATAGATATATAGATTAAAATGAACATATAGATTGATATTTTTTTAAGAAAAATTCTTACCCATTGATTGCATTTAGAGAAATCAAATTTACATCGCATATAAATGCTTCTAAGTTCATGTGTTGAGCTTTAAACCTGAATAAAAATTTGAAACAAAGAGAGTACTACTATCATCCAGACGAGTCCCTTCCATCCAAAATCCAAATTACATGACAAAGATATCGATAAATGTCTTTGGTTCCGTGGCAAAATTTCTATAATAACAAGATATACTATAGTCTAAAAATAAAAAGATCTAGGATGTAGCTATAGAAAATTTACTCTGAATTTAGTAAATTTTTTTATTTAACAGTAAAAATACAACTTTAAAATTTATTGCTAGAACAATATATTTTTTTATAGCCAATTTTTTTTAAAAAAATAAAATTTTTATAGCTATATTTTTGGCTATATTTTTAAGGACCAATATAAAACATATTTGATGATTTTAAAGACTGTAAGTAAGAATTAAAGCTAAAATTAGTTTTTACCGTCCAACAAATCACTCCCTAATATTATATTACTCTATTATATTACTATAATTTGTTGAAATGGAGGTACACGGAGCCCATTACAGCTTTTGTGCACGCATGTTGGTCCAATTAGACTTTTAAAATGCAGACACTGCTAATCTTGATAATCAATTTAATTATAAATTAGCCGACCAGTTTATAAGCCGTGACGGTGGATCAACTGCTTACAGACTTCTTTCGATTTGCGTCCCATTATGTTCCCATCCAGTGCGACAACGCATTCAACTATACTCGGAGCTCAATCAACGTGTTTTCCACTAATTACTTGATTAATCACTTATTAATCCCTGAATAGTGATTACTGCCATCGTTTTCACGTCTGGATTAGGTGATAGAGTGTGTATGAATCACTCACTGCTTTCGAAACACTATATTAGGTTATAAAAACGACATGCAAGTTCGAATTTTTATATATTTTCTAATAAATACATGCAAAAACTTTATTGGAAGGGAAATCTAATTAATACTCTAATACTAATTTCAAATCACATACAGTTTTACTTATACTTGAACCTAATAAATGTGTTATACCATTTTAAACTATTGCAAGTTATTAGATTTTCTAATTGGATTATTTAAAATCAGTGATGGCATAGTAATTTTTAGTTTTAAATGGTGTATTAATTTATAATCCAAAAGTGCAAACGTCAGTAGATTTGTAAATTGGATTTCATCCGTTATAATTTCTAAAGACTGTTTTAAGTACTTTATATATATATCAAACGAATGTCTAGCTTTTAAATATTAAGGTATGATTATTGCAGATTCTTAAAATGAAGTTCTTAATATAATATAAAAACCGTCTTTTAATTTTAACTAAAAAAAATTAAGAGACGGTTCTTAAAATCGACTCACTTACGAATGGAGAAAAAAAAGGCCGAACCCCCTCTTAAACTAAGAAATGGCCGGAGTATGAGCTATAACCGGTCATTTTCAGTCAATTTATGTTTATAACTTTATATGCATTTTCTACTTTGTTGACAAAAGGAAAAGAAAACATACTCCACTTTATTTAACAAATAAATAAAAACTCAAAAGAAAACAAATAAAGAAAAGAAAAGGCAGCTTTTGTTAAACTTTTTTAATAGAAGCTTTAGTCGTTATCTTTCTACCTTTACTCACTTTGCCTTGTTTAATAATTTTTCATCATCCCTACACACTACATGGATTGGTCACACAACATCCAATAAATGAAAAAGAGTATATATATATACTCTCTCTGTTTTTAATTGTAAGTAGTTTTGTTTAAAAGCACAAATATTTAAAAAGTTACTTTTTTAAAAAAACTAACATTATTTCATTGGTCACACAACATCCAATAAATGAAAAAGTG
>MU105811.1:172726-182769 GCA_012274485.2 Sinapis alba | reverse complement strand
CATCATCATCCTTAAATCATGCTACTCCCTAGTTTTACTTATATACTCTACGCTTTAGTTTGTTCCACACACACAAGTTGAAACACTCTCTTGTCTTCCTTCTCCCTCTACATTTGATCCATTAAAGGGTTCACATAATCCAAAGCTTACAACCCGAGTAGAATGTAGTAAACCAGCGTGATTGGAAGCGCTATAAGCATTCCGAATATTACCCTGCAAATCAATCGGTTTAACAATGTTAATTTTTTTATATAATAACATTACTCTCCATTTCAAAAGAATATATATTCTAGAATTTTCACATTTATTAAAAAAACATGTAAAATTTTGATAATAAAAACATTATTTTCTGTGTTTAGCTATTTTTTATGATATTTAATCAATTAAAATCCAGTGAACACAATTAATGTTTTTGAAATTTACAGTTTGCCATTGTTATATACACTGAAAATATAAAATTTAGATTTTTTGAATTTTTTTTTTCTAAAACATAAATCATTTTAAAACGGATGGAGTATTATTTTTTGAATATTAACCATAAAATTGGATGACCTACCCTGTACTTAGAATAGCAGGATGGACATTGTACTCCTTGGCAAACACAAAGGGTACAATCCCTTGAGGCAGTGCGGCCTAAAAAGTCATACAAAAACATGAAGTATTTTATTTTATTCACAACAACCCAAAACATATAATAACGAATAATGTTTATACATTAATAAATCAAGTTATTAAAATGTAAGGTGTGGTTTTTACCTGAACAATGGCGACACGCAGTAAATCACCATGCAATCCAATGGCTATAGAGGCAACCGCCATCACGGCCGGACCGGTGAGGAACCTAACAGCCATCGCAAATGTTGCCACCGAGTTCCCACAAGCGATTAATTTGGGTTGCAACGCCATGAACAACCCTTCACGATTTTTCACAATATACAATTATAATTTCAAAATTAGTCGATAAATAAATGTATTAATATATCTCTATAAATCCAATCAAACTCCCATAAAAATGGGGACCATGACGACGATTAACGACACGAGACCATGTCGTCCACCATTACAATTTATCTAATAAGACGCTCACTCCATTGTCCCACATGTCGGATGGTCCATCCCCCAAACTTTTTAATTTAATTTTAGTTTCCACTTCTAATATTTCTTCAAAATGACATAACATCATAATAAATTTTTGTGGACTAACATAATTTAATTCTTTTATCGTGTAAACGTGTAAATATGTCAACAAAAATAAGTAAATAGTAGGAAGATGAATTTACCCAAACTGAACATTGCCATTCCAAGACCAGCATCAGATAGAATGGAGATAGATTGTTGAATGATCTTGGGCATTGCCACGTGCCACCTTCATATTCAAAACCGGAATAAACTTCTCCGATAACCGGTCGGTTCAAACTCAAGAATATAATTATTAAGTTACTAACCGGAAAGCAACAAGAGCCCAAATGAGGCCAATGAGGCTAGAGTAAGTGTTAGGGTTTCTGATTAGCTTCCTCCACACCATGATCAGTATCAGCCTCGTCATCACACTCGCCGGCGGCATATGTTTCACGTGACTTCCTTCGCCTCCTCCGGCGGCTCCAAGTCCTGTTTTCGACTGTAGCTCCGCCGAGGAACTAGGAGCATGTTTGTTCAGTCCGTTCTCGGCATCTTTTACTCTCTCTCCTTCTTCTTCTCTTCCAGCGAAGCTAAACCGTTCACCTCCGAAGTCTCCACTCGCCGGACGAGCTAAAGCTACAAAAACACAACACAAAACCGAAGTTAAAAAGCTTTGAAGTGAAATGTTGAGTTTTGAACATAACTGAACCTTTTTTTTTTTGTCTAACCTTTGCTCTCTCCTGTCTGAGATTGGTCAGGGACTAACATGCGGATCTCTTTGGCACCTTGATCGGATCTTCCACCTTGTTCGTTGTTTGATCCTGAACCAGGAGCTCCATCTAAAACGTTAAGACCCGCCCGGTCCGAAACGGGTGACCCGTTTGAGCTCCACACGAACATGTGTAGCTCCTTGGCGCTAGCGTCATGATTGTTCGCCTTGCCACCGGTTTGAAGATTCGTGTTTATGTCTTTTGGATTTTTACTGACGGCTTTATTGGCTGTGGTGGTGGTTGTTGAAGAGAATTCAGGATTCGGAGCCGGGTAAGACCCGGCTCCTCCTCCTGGATAATACCCGAACTTCGGGGAGGAAGCTATAGCGCTATTCTCCTCGAAGTTCGAAGGTCTTGGAGTTGGACCTCTAGAAGACTGCACGGAGTACATATCCGCCGGGCCGAAGTTGGAGAGGCGGCCACCGGGGAAGCCCATCATCGAGTAAAAGTCTGAATTGTTGAAATTTGAGCCTCTAGGAGTGGTGCTTAAGCTGTAAATCTCAGCTCCGGTGAGGTTAGACGGTCGTGGAGTCATGTTCGGTCCACAGAAAGAACGACGGGAAGCATTAGATTTCCTCACGGTGACGTGAAGCTTCCCGTCGTCTCCTATCTCTGCATCCGTCTCAAGAAAATCATGGCCGTCGAGAGAAACGACGTCGGATTCAACTTTGAAGGAGACGATGGAAGCAGCCGTCTCAGGGAACTGCTCCATGATGAGCATCTTGGCGCCGCGAAACTCGAAGAGGAAAAGGAGAAGCGTGTACCAGATGATACACTGGAGGACGACGACTTGGACCATGAGTGAACCGGCGTATTCGCCGTACATGGCGATCAAGAGAGGGATACCCATGACGAGTGTGTTGGGGAGAGTGGAGAGGGAGAAGATTGTGATGCTCCATTCGAGGCTACCGGAGCGGGTGAAATTAGCCCAGAGGACTAAGAGGGCAAGCATGAGGATTTTTTGGAGAGTGTCTGCTGCGATGAAACGGAGGTTCATGGCGTAAGGGTTGTTGGTGGAGATGAAGTGGAAAGAGAGGAGAGGGACCGCGAAGATGGCGACAAAACGGTTTATTCCGGAGCATTGGTCGGGAGAGAAGATTTTCCACCAACGTACGGAGCCGTAGGCGAGGATCATAGCGACGTAGAGAGGTATCACGGCCGTGAGGACCGTATAGAGGTCGTGCCACGAGATCATCGTGAAGGAGATTGAAGACGGTGTTGATGTATGAAGGGAGATTGAAGAAGAAGAAGAAAAGACTTGGAGCAGTGTGAAGGAGTGAGCAACTTTGGCTTTGAGGATATAATTTAAAGGAGGGATGGCCACTTTACACCTCTTTATACAGCAAATACTTCACAACCCAAAGTTTCTTTTTTACTCATTTTTTTTATTTTGTTTTAAATTCTTATTTTCTTGTAATTCATTTTTATATAGTTGCTCTCGGCTGAGAACAATCATACAAGTGTATTGGGTAAATATACTTAAGTGACTTTAGTGTTTCATTTATGTAAATTAAATGACTAAGGGTAACTTGTTTCATTGTATATTGTTTAGTGAAAATATTATTCTTATTCGCTGATAGTTGTTGCTATATGGCTAAGTAATTATTAAAACTTGATTACATGTCTTTTCATTTGCACATATAGAACAACGTGTTAGGTGATAAAATAACGTGATTAAAGAAGATTTTTTTTTTCACCACAACTAGAAACCCGGGTTTCTTAATTTTTTTTGTTTGACTTAAAAAAATAAATAAATTAAAATCGAACCAATCGCAGACCGCCACGTGTCGATGGAGGCCGCGAACAATGCAAAAAACCTATATGAACCGGTTCTTAATTAACAATTTTTGAAATAAGTTCTTACCTTAATCATGAAATCCATATCCCTAAAAATTCTTCTAAGAACTTCCTTTAACCATGGTCTAATGTAATTTATTGTAAAACTGAAGTATGCAACAGTTTTACTTGTACAGATAGCATCTAAGTTAGATCTTTAAAAGAAGGTCTGCATGTGGCATTCAACTTATGGAGATGGGCATTACAGACATACCTTTTTTCTTTTGTCCCCTCCTCTTTGCTTTTGTATATTTTAATTTTGCTTTTCTTTTCACAATCTCGAACGAATCCATTTTCGTAATACGAAGAATAGCGAATAAACCCTAGCCAATAATAAAAATAATAGCTGGATATCAAAACAAAATTCGAAAATTCCAATAACTTTTGGTGTTCAACAAAAAAAAGTAAAAAAAAAAAAATCGGTCATTAAAGAATTATGGAGACAAGGTGGGCTGGAAACAAAGAAGATCCACCAAGGAATTAGATGGCTCAAATGGAATTTGGCTAATGGCGTCGAGTGTTTCCATATGTTGTTGTTAGGTTTACTCATTTGTCCACTGAAGTAGGCAACACTCAATTACTCCTTAGAGAAACATAATCTTCAGCCTATAGTCTCATCCTACGGCCTAATTACTTCTTAACTATTATTTCAGATAAACTCAAATATGAATTTTATATGATAGAAAGATTAGTGTTTTGTTTTAGTTAATATGTAATCTGTTTCCCCTTATTATATAACTAAAATGTCTTATTTTTATTTTCTATTCTTATACTCCATCTGTTTCATATTACTTGTTATTCTAAGTTTATGCACACATATTAAAAAAACATATGATTTTGTATATTTCCAAAATAAAAACACAATTACCTATACACCTAACCATATTTCAACCAATAGAAAAATAAAATGAAGAATCTTATTAATGAATTTTGTATTAAAACTCTAAAACCGACACTTATTTTGAATCGAAAATTTTTCCCATCAACAACACATAATATGAAACGGATGGAGTATAAAACTACCTTTTAGGTAGACAACTAAACCATTTTTTTAGAACACGGGTAAACACAACTAAAGCCCCATATGAATAAATGGCTGAGACAAAGAATGTCGTGACCTTCTTGTGACTTAGTGTGTTTGTATCTTTCTGGTTGCATAAATCATGACTGGACACAACTTCCTCGAATAAGTCCAAACACGAATGATTAATTGCAATTTGTGATAAACAAAATATGCCGTCCTTGCAAAACCAAATTACACACATTCGTCGTTAATTATTCCTACTACTTTTAAAAATGGAATCAACCTATACATATATTAAATAATTGGCTTCAATTAACCCAACTGAATGATCCTAAATATGGGCATAAGATTTAGGGAAGTTTTGGAAGCATTTCATATGTCAGCGTAAACATTTTCTTTTATAATTTCTAGTTTTTTTAGTAAAAAAAATCTAGAAATATATTCAATCTTTCAAGCTAGCACAAAAGATATACACGAGAAACGGTACCAAATAAATAATTACGAAAACGACGTAGTAATAGTATACACTATATATATATATACTCTCTCTGTTTTTAATTGTAAGTAGTTTTGTTTAAAAGCACAAATATTTAAAAAGTTACTTTTTTAAAAAAACTAACATTATTTCATTGGTCACACAACATCCAATAAATGAAAAAGTGTATTGAAATATGTAAACTACTTATATTATGAAACAAACATTTTTTACTAGAACTACCTATAATTTAAAACAGAGGGAGTATATATTATTGCAAGCAGTTTCAGTTTTTTTGTTTATATATATACTACTCCCACCTTTTCGTAACGCATGATGTTTTACTTATGTTGTAAAACAAACATTTTTTACTAGAACTACCTATAATTAAAAACAGAGGGAGTATGTATTATTGCAAGCAGTTTCAGTTTTTTTGGTTATATATATACTACTCCCACCTTTTTTGGTTATATATATACTACTCCCACCTTTTGGTTATTAATGTTTCAATATGTATTTTCATTTTTAGGTGATTTTTAACTTTATTAAAAATTGTATAGCCAATAATATTTTGTAACTGGTTGAATAATTTTAGTTTATATTTTAATGATATTGTAAGATAAAATAACTTTCTTAAAATTCATGTATATGTTTAAAGCACCATACATTTTGGAACAAAGTAAAGTAGATTTTTAGAAATCAGTTCAATCGATGAATGACTTGTACTTGTACTTGAAAGGTCACCAAAAGTAAACATTAAGTTTTTCAGAATATCTTAAAACGGCAGGTCCCAAAGTCTAGCCGGTAAAAGTGGCGTCTATCACCTATTTCAGTAGCCTAAAAGAGATGTATCACACCTACCTATCTACAGTCAGTTCCCAAAGAGCATGGATCCCAGACCATTACTTGCTTACAAAGCACCTCATAGTACATTTTTGTAACAAACTTCATTATACCTTTTTACATATACTTCACCCTAGTTGTTCTTTTCTTGATAACCGGGGTATTCAGGCTTTTAAGTCAGACTAATCCTTTGTTTTACGTGAGAGATAAATACTGTCATATGACTACGAAAATAAATAATATATTTTTAAACTGGGGTGCTTACCACATATCTGAGCTCACTGTATCAGACTACACCTGCGTGTTTTTATCCTAATTTTCCATTATTATATCAGAAAACACCAATTCACCATCAGATTATTCAGATTAAGAAAAAAAAAATCATGTTTGTTCTATTTTCTTTTCTTTTTTTTCAAATCTATTTTGTCATAAAGATGTCACATCTTTTGTATCCAACATAGTAAACTTAATATACAGAGAAGTAAGTTTGATAGAAAAAGAATCTAAAGTCTGTATGTCTGAATGCCCTTTCTCATAAAAAAAAAAAAGTCTGTAAGTTTTAATATTGAGATCTGCTCTCTTTTATATTATACTTATTAAAATTGTGTTCGTGCATCAAATAATTAGATTCCAAGTCAAACTTGAACTTAGTTTTCGTCGTTGATATACGGAATTTTAGGAACGATAACGAGATTTAGATTAATATATATGACTGATGCTTCCAAATATGTTTGAGATATGTACTTATCAACTGTTGCAGGATAGAAAGGACACACGACCAACCACACATTAGGAAGAAAAAAAGAACAGTGTTGTTGGAGCATTAACGATCATATCAAAAAAAAAATTGATTATGGTATACGCTTGGACCATTGACTAAATGATGGACTTTTTTTTTTTTTTTTTTTTATGATTCAGGGTTTAGTCTCTGGGGCTGGGGGTCATGTGAATACCCCAATAACCACGTACTGCGATAATCTGAGTGGAAATGGATTCGAACTCAGGTCCCGTAGGATCTATGGAACGCTATGCTACCACCCGATTACAAGCACGTGGTTATGATGGATTTTTTTTTTTGTCAAAAGTAAATAATGGACTTTGACAGCCTAAATGTTGTACATTCAAGCAATATGCAATAATATACAATTCTAACCGAGCTCAATGCTACTGGTGTTCAACTGCTTAACTAGACTACTTCAGTTGCAAGTCGTGTTTCGTGTTTTGTAACATAAACATAATTATACACACGATTAAATCACTCGTACGAAATTACTGATGCAAATCACTTGTGTAGTTTTGTTCTTTAGTTCCGTAAAGTCTTCTAATCCTTCAATATTGGTTCCAGCTCTTAAAAAGAATTGGTACGTTGAAGCGATTTAGGCAATTCTGAAAGTGATCAGTGATGGCTGAAATAAAGAGGGTGAAATTGTTATGTACTTTTTAAATTAACACTCAAAGGATCGAACAGTAAAAATAATTGATCGTCAATTATTGATGAATAATCTGGGACAAAGACTAAAAAAGTTCACTAACAAATGGCACAAAGAGAATGACAGATGGGTGAGTTGTGAACATCAACTCCACATGTCATAGCGTGCAAGATTGATTGATCTTTTTTTTTTCTCTGGGTTACACGATTGAGACTTTGTAATTTCCAGGCCGTCCTCAAGTTTTTGAAGCTCCATACAAATATAAAAATAATATTTACTGTAAGATAATAAAATATAATTATACAAAATATTATTTACTATAACATAACTATATTTTTAAAACTGAAATACTTTTTTAAAATAACATTTCATTCATCGTAATAATTACAATTTTGTTAACAGATTGTAGTTATTACGATGATTGAAATGTTATTTTTAAAAAGTATTTCAGTTTTAAAAATATAATCATGATTTAATAATTATTAATTATTTATTTTGTTACACTATTATCTAATAAATTTTGCTATTATTCTCGAACTAAACTTATCATTTCTAATTAGAATATTCTCTAATCATTTTTTACAATAAAATTAAACAGATTTATTTAAAATGACAATATTTTTTAAATATTAAATATTCATATATATTATTATTTCATTTCAAATAAAAATATAAATTCGAAATATTTTATTAAAACATATAAATTTATTTTAAATATATATAAAATAATTTGATAATAATTATTATTCATACATATATATATATATTAATTACAATATTTATAATAATTAAATTAAATTTAATATTTTCTCAAAAATAAATATAATAGAAAAATTATTTGACTTATAAAAAACTTAGGATAATGTATCTATCTATTTTATTAAAATAGAAGTGAATTTTATTTGATATAAAATATTTTATTTTAGAAAATAAATTTATTAATATACATAAATATACTAATGTTTTAATTTATAAATGAATACATAAAAAATGGTTAGTGTAATTAAAATTAATAATTGAAGAATATGTTATACAATATATCATTTTGATTGGTATAATATATCATTGATCTATTATAATTGAAGAATATGTTATATAGCATATCATCGATCTATCACAAATATTACTTATTACAAAACAAAAACACTCATATGAATACATGTTTGTACAACTATTACATTCTAGTGATGTGAAGAATTCCACTTATTTATTAAAATAAATATTTGTACGAATGCATATATCAAATTCTAATATACTATTAAAATATGAGATATTTTTAGGTCTTTTTAGTTTTTTAAAAGTATGTACATCAATGCTATTACTTTTAATTATATAGATTAATGAGATATATATTAGGAAACTGTATATTATTGTTTATGATTTTATGACAACCCCGGTTTAAAACAGTGATATATTTATATTCGTAGATAACAAACACTTCATACTCTTATAGGTTTTATTACTAGGTATAACAACACCATGCTTTATCATGCTATTTTAGACATTTGATTATACGATCATTTATGTCAATGAAATCCGTAATACATTTACACATCTAACTATTTTCTCATTAACAATTATTTTTTTGTTCTTCGCCAGAAAATGCATCAACGATAATATTAAATCTCTGACTAAGAGACGAGTACACTTGGACATTGTCAGAAAACATGGTAGAAAAGTGGTGGGACATTTGACATGCACGCGTCATGTCCATAAGTCCATTGTCCATAATCAACGCACGTAAAAAGCACATGGGCAATCTTCCTAATTCAGTAATTCGAACACACATTCCTCTGGCACTCTGAGTTGTCTCAGAAATAAACTTTCGGGTATTACACATGTAACATGATTTCTTATTTAGAAATTGCCACACTAGTTGAATTTTGTAAAACTCGAAAAAAATGCAGTTATATAGTTTGAATTGGGGACATGGCATTCTAAAATATAGTACATATAACACTATATCAAATAATTTTAGTGAAAATAAGATTGGAAACGGTTTACAATATCATAGGCCAGGAGACATAGGCTATTGAACACTATAGCTTTTTTTCCTGAGCGACCTGCTAAAGATGTTAATCACTTCTTTAAACACACATGGATCATGCCTCCAATCTCAACAGGAAAATAAATGACAGAATAGCTAATAGGCAATAACACTTCGTAGTGTCTACCGTAAACAGGTTTGTTTATTGAAATTTTGCAACCAGAAACTATAGTATCATTGTACCTAATTTACAGTGACAGTGATATTCTTATTTATAAAGAAATATATTGTGAAGACTTCATTTCATGTTTGCCAAAGATAGCCCATTGGGCTTCTTGTTAAAAAAATTAAATTATTTATTGCCAACGAAAACCCAAATCGGTTGTTCGACGATGTTGCTCCAAAGATAACCCGATTTCAGATCCCAGCTACGTAAATAAATCCTTTAAAAGAATTTTTAAACAGTACAGTTTATTATTATAATTTCTTGGTAACCAAATTTGAAACTATCTTCAGTTTTTTTTTAATATATCTTCAGATTTTTTTTTTGAAAAAAAAA
>MU105811.1:0-172408 GCA_012274485.2 Sinapis alba | reverse complement strand
TTATTAATAAATTTTACATTAAAACTCTAAAACAATAATTATTTTGAAACAAAAAAAAATTCTACAACGACAATTAAATTGAAACAGAGGGAATATGATTTAATCCGTCAATTAGTTAAGTGTAAGATTCGGGTTGAGATAAACTTTGCACAAACGGTTAGTGTCAAAATGTTGAAAATCAAAAACATTTATTTTATAAAGGATATTGAAAATTGACCAATGCCACATGAAGTAAAGAAATAAAAATTATTTGGAATGAAACATCAGGTGAATTAGGTGAATGACTCCACCGGTATACAGATTCAAAAATCGGATTACCTATTTACATCAAAGAATAAGTAGCAGACTTATTTGAGACTTGTGGAAGTCAAATAACGATGACGTTTATATTGATGTTTTAACAATCTGTCTACAATCAATGATGTATTATTATTCTTTTTGGCCACTTGCCAATATATCTATTAGTTTGATTTTTCTTTTTTTTTTTCTTTTTATAGAAACGACAAATATATCTAATTTCACATTCAGTGTTATACTTTCGTCATATTGACATAAAAAAAACACCCAACAATTATTTTATTGGTCATATAATATTTAACAAATGAAAAATGCATTGAAATATGTAAATTATTTATATTGTGAAACAATTTTTTTATATTAAAATTACCTATAATTAAAAACAAAGAAAATATTATAATTTTATTTATATCTTTGAAATAACAAGTTACCACAAAAGGTTTGATACAGAAAAAAAACATGAAAAGCTATGAAACTAATATTAAATAAACTTCTTCTTTGCTCACTGGTGTAATAAATAATTAGAGAATTATAAACAAGATCCTCCTAATCATCATCAAATCTTTACTTTTTTACACCTAAACAGGCGTTTCAATCTTTGACTTTTGACCGAGCCAGTCAACACAAGGTAGAGGAAGAGGAAATTGTCATCCGTGACTGGCTTCTCGGACCTGTTCCCTCCTCCACGGCATTATCTGCTCCATGAGTCACACGTTCACACCGTGGACACATGGTTACAACCGAGGCCGATACTGGCTTTAGAGCTCGTAGTTCTTCAACTTCTATTTGTAGCCGTTGATTTTGCTCCTTCAGTGACCCAAACCATCTCTTTAGGTACTCACATTCCATCTCCGTATGCTTGAGCTTACTCCTATAATATAAAAATTTGTATGATCATACTTTAATAAAGTTGATTACGTCATTTATAGTTTCTTAGGTATTATCCTATAACAACCATATCTATCCATAGGCTGAAATATTTTAATGCACCCTTAACGAGGTTGGTGTTTGAAAAATTTGTACTTTTGTGAGACCATTCAACCGACCTTTGCTATAACTATATGTTTATATACGTTTGGGAACTATGTGTTCACATGTAAATACTATATAAGAAGTAAGTGATTATATTGCCTAATTGACACGGAATGCATCATCTCGTCATAAATCACATTATTCTAGAAAATGATTCCTATTTTTGTTGTTTCACAAGTTCTTTCATATTTGATACTTTTCCATGCACACATACTACTAAAAAATTTGTTAGACCAAGACAAAACCTACTAATACGTTTTTTTTCCGTAAAAAAAATATAAAATATTTATATATATTTATTTGGGCATGATGAAAAAAATATTTTGGTAGTAAAAGGTTAGAACCTTTTGGTTATGTTTTTATGAAACTGAAATGGAAACATTTTGAGGGAGGGAACCATCAAATTCACATTCATGCCCGGTTATGGACTCAATGAACAAACAGCCACGCAACATGTATCTCTATATATACTATATATGCATGCACATGCACTGATGCACAAATGTTCGTATATACATATATACACACATTCATGTGATGTATTATGCATATATCATGAATATATGGACATTAAAAGTATAGACATAAAGAGAAAACATTGGTAAAAAAATGTATGTGTTCAATGTGTAAGTTAATGTTTCATCAAAGAAATATGTACACTATATGAAACAAACATCATAATTGTAGACTGGCCAAAGATGGCTGAAATTTTTTTAAAAAAAACATCATTCATTGTTTCTAACTTTGTTCCTTCCCTATCGCTTTTTTCTTGTTGATGCATTTATTAGATTCTATATATTGATTTTCAATCACGGGACATTCATATATAGACACGTAGTCACATAAATAAGAGTACGGGCTTTTCATGTGTCGCATAAAATGCGTGATATATATTGATGTGGGAATCAACGTGAAACACTTGGACAAAAAGGGGTCATTCCCACTTTACTAGATTTTTCTAAAACTATTATTGTATATATGGTGAATGATGTTGAGAATCTAAGTAACGATCGCACATGATCTCTTTATATATAAATATTCTGTCAACGCACTCTCATTAATTAACATATATCCCCAATCACTAAAAATCTAATTCCCAAAACCCTACACATAACATGCCTCACCGTATAAGAGTGAGGAATGTTATATAATATAAGTTATATATTCTTAAATTCATATGTATAACAAATGATGCAATATATATATATATATATATATATATATATATATATATATATACGAAAGTGGTGGATCGAAGTACGTACCTTGCTCTTCGATTCTGAAACCAAACCTCAACTTGCCTTTGACTAAGCTTCAGAAAAGTGGATAATTCTTGTTTTTGTTTCTGTGGTTTCATCATCATCCAACCAAAACATAATCAGCCGACTATCATGAATATATTTGAACATAATTAACCAACTTCCGCTAAGAACCCTACCATAGGAACTCCGGGTTAATTATGGTTTTAACTCACTCTTTTTTTCTCTCTTTTTCTTTTCAACGTAAACAAAACATATACAGAACCAGAACCATAAAATTGATATGTACTTACATGGGTTAAGGTATGGTTTTGTATGAAACTCTCTTCAAGAATATGCGATTGCTCTTTGGTTAGACGGAGCTTTTTGCGCCGTCGGCCACCGGAGTTGCCGTTGTCGTCGTTGACATGCGGTGTTGCACCGATCATGATCCACTCACGATCTTTTTCCGTCTTTGGAGTTTGATTTATGTCAAAATCTTTCACCATGTGATCACCTACCAAAACATATAATTTAGATCTTTTTCATAGACATAACTTTTAAAACTCTACACCATACGTACATATATATATAAATGATTTTAAGATTTAACCGTTGGATCTTACCAGATGAAGGGAGTGAAGGAGATGGAGAGAAGCTTGGAATTGATATTGTTAATTGTAAGGAGCTTGAATTAGGTGAGACGGCCATAGAGGAGGATGAGGAAAAGCTGGAATGATCAAAATATAATTTGATGAAGAGAAAATAGTTTTTGGAAGAGAAAAAGGTAAAGTTGAAGTATTATATGATAATAGAAATGTGAGTGTGTGTGTGTGTATGTGTATATACACATGTGAAAGAACAAAAGAGAAAAAGCCAGACAAAGGAGAAAGATTTTGTTATAAGCGTGGAATATGGAATAAGGAATTAAGCCTCATAGAATTATCAAAATTTCAAAGAAAGTCTCAAAATACGACAAAAAGATCAAAGTCTCAAACTGGTCAATGAACCAAAAATTAGTGAAAAAAATATAAATGGCAGTGTAAGATGAGATTTTTTTTTTTAAAGGAATAGAAATAAATAAAGAGGTGTATTTACGTGTAATTGGCGGAAGAAATGGGTTTGACTAGGGTTGTTAATTCAAATCATATTAGAATTACTCGAGAAAAAAATTGTTTTAAAAAGATGTATTTTTTACTTTTTCAATGGATTATTTAATGAAAAATTGTAAATTCCAAAAAAGTTAATGTTGTTTATTGGATTCTTATTGGTTAAAAGTTATTGAAAATTGTTATTTACAGAAAACAATGTACTTTTAATGCGTTTTCTTAATATGTGTGAAAAATCTAGAACATGTATCTTTTTGAAACGGAGGGAGTATCAATTATTACGTGTTTTACCAAATTTAATTCCGAGTTGTTGAATTCATTATGGCCTTGGGTCGGACAGTAACGGATGGTCTAAGCTTAAATAGATCTTGTTATAAATGTTAAAACCGTATAAATTTATACCGTATTAAACTATTAATTATAGAAAGTAGTACTATGATGTTTAATATCTGAAACTTAATCATGTACCATCAAAAATATAAATACAACTCTTCTTGAAAGTTCCGAAAACTATAGTTTAAATAAATATACTATTAAGCTAAATAATGTAACATAGTTGATTATTTAATAAAGATATTGCATGTGTGTCACTGATTGGACGCCTGAGTTTGTTCATGTGTCTCAAAGTATTTATACAAACTAGATTAGGTCTAGCTAACTTTGGGAAAATAAGCTAAGAGCATAAGAGCATGATTAACCCCAGATTCTTAAATGAGATTCTTAGCGTAATTTAAGAACCGGTTCTTAAATTACGCTAAGAACCCCACTTAAGAACCCAGGGTTAATCATGGTCTAATTAACCCAAATATCTTTTATGAGGGTTCTTGGAAGCTTTTTTCTAAAAAAAATATATTAAAAAACGAACCAATCACGGGTCGTTACATGTTAATAGAGCCCGCGAACAATGCATAAAACTTATAAAATTAATTCTTAATTAATAATTTTTAAAACCAGTTTTTACATTATTTATGGGATTCATCCCTTAAGAACTTTCTCTAATTTTTTTTAATCATGGTCTAAAGACTCTAGTTAGCCAATTACAGTATCATATTCATTAAGGCAATAAAAACATATTATTCGTTTATCATCAATATAATTTATATTTACAAAATTAAAAGATACTTGCTCTGTTCCAAAATATAAAATGTTTTAAGTTAAACACATACTCCCTCCGTTTCATATTACTTGTCGTTCTAGGTTTATTCACACATATTAAGAAAACATATGATTTTGTATATTTCCAAAATAAAAACACAATTACCTATACACCTAACCATATTTCAACCAATAGAAAAATAAAAACACAATTACCTATGAATCTTATTAATGAATTTTGCATTGAAACTCTAAAACGACACTTATTTTGAAACGAAATTTTTCCCCTACAACGACAAGTAATATGAAACAGAGGGAGTATATCAAAATGTTACTTTTATTTTAAAGTATTGTAAAATTATAAATTAAATATTATTCAGTCACAAAATAAAGTATAAAATACAATTATTTAGATAAAATTAAATTTATCTAATAATATAAAAGTCTTACATATTCAAGCATCAAAAATCATTTTAAAATTCAATATTTCGGTAAGGAAAAAGTTGTCACATATTTTTCCTTTTTTAAATGCAATATATACACTAATCTTACTATAACTAAACACATCACACATGTATTGGTTTTTATTGATTATAAAGACTTCATAATTTTCTTAGCTTTAGAATTTTATATAATTTTTTAATTGGTAGATATATACTCCACGCATTGTGCGATAATTAACAAGTTATAGTTGGCAATGGCATGCATGACCCCAGATTCCCCAAATGTCTATATTTATTGGTGGCCACTCTTCCAATACATCCATGCCTTTCGGCTTTTGCAATCAAAGTGGAGTTACACTGGGACCCATTAACTGTTTTTGTTTTATTTAACCGACCTTGATCCGGTTTACTATTTTCCTCCGGTTCAATCAGATAACTTATTTCATCCTGTTTAAGCTAATTGGCATACAAATTGGAACGTTCCCACTTGGTATCAAACTTAATAGTCCCTCCGTTTCAGTTTAGTTGTCGTTGTAAAGTAAAATTTCCGTTTTAAAATAAGTGGCATTTTATAGTTTCAATGTAAATTTATTAATTTTTTATTCTAATCTATTTTTTATTAGTTGAAATAGGTTTAGATGTATTAGTAGTGATGTTTTTATTCGTGGAATATGTAAAATTAAATGTTTTGTTAATCGGTGTGTCCAAATTTAAAACAACAATTAACAATTAAAATGAAAAGGATGGAGTACTTTTTATGGATCTAACTCTTATTGACTCGCATGTACTATTGTTTATGCTCGTTGAAAGATCTAAGACAGAGACGCAAAAGTACTGGTTCTCTAAAGATTACAAGCGACTTGTTTTGGTTCCATACATCATCATACATAGAAGATAAGATGACTACAAAGGTAACTAGTTATGTCGGCTGATTAATGAGCTCAGTGAAACCGTGGTTTCTCTGAAACAAGAATATGGCAGTAGTTCCACAACTACACAGATATATATTTGGTGTTGTGGAACTACTGAAGAAGCTTATTGCAAGTCCCAACGCCAATGGCTGCAGCGAGATGCCAACCGGCGTGAATGAATGGTGTTTCAGGGAAAAGATCGTCAGCTATGAACAAAGCTCCACCCAACAATGTAGACATCTTGTGTACGTTATGAGCCGTTTTCAAATCAGGATCCTTTAAGGCTCTTTTCGCAAATGCTACCTCCATCATTCCGGTGTGAACAGCTGAAACCACAAGAGGCTGGAACGGTAGAGCCAAAGCTGATGCAGCCATCAAGAACTTTGGATTCTCTTCCCTAAGAGCTCTTGACAGACACTGCACAATATAATAGTTACAGTCTTGTACAACTGTAGTATCTAGGCATGTTCAATGCGTAAAGAAGTAAGAGACTTACTACTGTTGCTGTGGCTATCATTGTGTAATCAGCCCACCGCAGGTACTTCCTCAGCTTCCCTCTCGAAGAATGGTACAAACTCGAAGCAACTCCAACTCCAATTAAGGAGTTTGCATACACCTTCATGTTAAGGTTTTTCCTATATATCGCAATTTTGGTTAGAAAGACTACTGATTCTTTGATCTGAAAAAAGAAAGAATGATTGATTTACCTTGGGGTCTGCAAACCGAGGAAAATGAAAGGGAGCGATGTGATCACATTAGCAGCTGTTTCTAAGAGACTCTGATCACCTGTCAATGTGGGTTAACACACATAGATTGAATATCAAAAAGATAAATGCAAAAGGAAAAGGAAAGAAGAAGATGTTAACAATTAGAATACCGTGAATGCAGCAATGGATAGGTCTTAGGCATGGAGGTCTTTGTTGCCAGACACGTCTGCAGAAGATTAAAAAAAAAGAGAAATCAAACATGTAACCTCAGATTGAACAGACATTTTCCTTATTGACAGAGGAGAAAGCTGAGATATTTGTAGGCTAGTAACTTACTCAATGAAAAGACTCTGTTTTGTTCCAGTTCCTGCATGTGAGGATTGAAAGGTAGATACTTGGCTGATACCCTCGAATGCGAAAGGGGAATGAGAGACCACATGAACCCCATGGAGACCCTCAAGGGATTTGCTTGTCTTTGATACACTTTGAGGGCTCATGTGGAAATTTGTCAAAGATCACAACACGTAAAATCTCAGCTAGCCAGCAAAATGACTTGCTGGTCTAGCCTTGCCTAGCCTTGGCTTGTTGTTACTGTGTTGATTCAGCTGCTGCTCTGATCACCACAAGAACAAACCAAAAAAAAAACACATTCATCATTAGGAGCATTGAAAATGATTGCAATCAATCAATCTGTTCATCTTGAAACTGTATTTTGCCAGATAAGAAATTAGGTTCCGTCACCTAAATTTAGATTTGCTCAACTGTAAACAGATAGAGAGATTAACTTCTTTTTCTTCAGCTAAGGGACCAACAGATTCATCACAAATTGAACAGGAAATCATGCACAAATTCAAATTCGAAATCATCTATGGCAAATCAATAGGAATTAGCAAGTTCGATGATACAAAGGAGAAAAAGAGACGATGCAAAGTCCGATAGAGTAAGCTAGCAATACAGGCAGATTTAGATCATCTATTCTATTCTAGAGGAATAAAAAAGCGAGAGATATGAGAGCAGAGATCATCAAACCTTCAGAAGAAGATGATAACAGAACTCAAGATAATAGTAGTAGTAGTTGTTGAAACAGAGAGCAAAAGGTGGGGGGGGAGGGAGAAGGAGGTGACGAGTCACGAATCTCTTTTGACTCTTTTAAGGCATATTCTCTTCCTCTTGCTCCAATCATAGCAGTCGTACCGGATCCCGGTTTACATTCATTCTTATTTCTAATCTGTGATATAGATGGGCCTCTCGAGCCCGGTTTTGCTGCTTTACTGGACTCAGGCAAATTATATATTTATAAAACGTAATTACTAATTTACTAGGAGTATATGTTGGAAATAAATATTTGTATTATACATGCAAACTATGTATTATATTTATATAAATACAATATATTTAACTGTACTTTTTTGGTCTAATATTTAACCGTACTTCAGAATATAGGAATGTCTATATGTTTTTCATTTGTGGCATGGCCTGGTAATTTCTCTTATTAGAGTTGGCATCCTCTTTATAGAAATGTTTTAAGTATGTGAAATGTATTTAAGTGCTGTAATATATTCTAATGTAATTAATGCTATAAAACAGATGATGTTTACTACAGTTATCAAAGTCAAAGCTTTTAACAAAATTAACTATCTCCTTCGTTTTTTTAATATGAATAGTTTTAGTATTATGCACATAGATTAATAAAATAATTAATTTATTATATTTTCAATACAAAACATCATTAATTATTTACTTAACTATAATTCAACCAATAACAAAATATAATGTATATTACTACTGGTCAGATAACATTAACTGCTAATAAATTTTACATCGAAAATTAAAAACGTCATACAATTTGGAACAAAAAACTTTCTCTAAAACGACTTATATTAAAAAACAGAGTGAGTACTTCATTAATATGTCCTTCCTCCGTTTCTAGGTTCATGAACACATATTAATAAAACATATGATTTTGTATATTTCCAAAATAAAAACACAATTACCTATACACCTAATCATATTTCAACCAATAGAAAAATAAATTAGAGAATCTTATTAATGAATTTTGCATTGAAACTCTACAATGACACTTATTTTGAAACGAATTTTTTTCTCTACAACGGCAAATTAATATGAAACGGAGGGAATATTAATGCTACTCCCAAAGAAGAAAAGTGCTGGAGACCTACTGGTGTGCCAAAATTAATAAGAACACACATTCTTATGAAATGAATTAAAAGGCTTAGGTATAAGTATTACAAATGGGATTATTTATAAATGTATATCTTTGACCGATAATCATAGCTAAAGAATCTTTAGGACTTCGATAAACGTAGCATCACAATTAAGTCCGTTAAAATCTCGCGTTAATACATTTATACGAATGTGTTATATAGTCAAAGATTAAATGTAACCAAATATTTTAATCTAGTTTACACAATTCCCGATGAGTTCTAACTTCTAACGCTATTTGGGTCTCCGTTGGTTGATAAAGCAAACCCGGTCTTACAAATTCAAGTTTCCCTCATGTTTTCAATCTTTTTTTATGTCTGCTGTCGATGTTTCTATTCTTTTACCGGTTTTGTCTTACCCTTTGTGAGATGACATTTGATTTTTTATCTTAATAATTGCATACGTTTCATGTAATGTCACTAATTCCTTTGTAACAAAAACACACACCGTAACAAAACTACGATCACCCTAGTGTCAAGAGTAGTCTTGGCTCTAGGGTTAAAAGCCTTATATTCCACTCCCTAAACATTGTGTGTAACCACTTGGTCTTGGACTTGGGCATGTTTCTGTTGTGGTTGCAAAGTTTTATTTAGGAAGGAGTCTTGCTCATTTCTGAGATTGATCTATCTAGCTGTGCCAAATCTTACAAAAAAAAAACGATTATGAACATTTATTGACGCGACTGCTTATGAAGAGGGGAACGGTATAGAGAAGAGGCAGAGAGCAATTAAGAAGATAGACAGTGTCACAGCCATGGCCTGACCATTTCTCTTTTCCATACGTATGCTTTATGTTACAAATTAATTTTACCCCGGTGTCATTCATTCCCGTTATTTCCTCCATTTACTAAAAATAAATGTTAAGCCTGTAAAAGAAAATGGTAGATAATAATAAATGATGACGATAAAGTTTTAAAATAGTTCAAATAGAATCTAGTCAGAGAGAAATTATGGATTCTATGAATAAAGTCATAGAACTATTTCTTTGATCATGTGTAAACTTTATTTTTTCCATTAATTTCTCACTGAAAGTGAACATTTTTGGAAGAGATTTCACTTTTCTGTTCTTTTTTTTGATCAGGGGGTTGTAAAATCACATTTAATCTGTTAGGAGTATTCATTATACATGTTTACAACTTTCGTGGATTTGAAATAATAATGAATTCAATTTAATTATACACTATCTATTTGAACCCTTAAATCCAATTATTGTTCATAATAACTTGTTTGAATCCGAAGATGTATTGTATCTTAACGTTCTATGGTGGCAATGTTCCCCCAGACCACGGTTGTAAATGGTTGGTATGAAAATGTCAAAGACTCAAATTCCACTTTTTCATACTAAAAACTACTTTGATATACAAATGTATTACTGAGTTTTCTAATTGTACATAATAGTGCGAACTAAGTGTGAGATGGAGTCATGGAGGATCTTTTCTGCAGTTTGCAGATTTGTCAAAATGAATAGTCATGATGAGCAGTTGATTGATCTAATCACTGTACTAGTATTGATAATATTAATACTAGTATAGAGTTAATTATTCATACTAACTTATTTGGTAGCTAGGGGTAGGTATATGCTGAATAAAAAAGGATTTATGAAGGCAGCTGAAGAAATTAATACTTCCTCCGTTTCATAATACTTGTCGTTGTAGGGAAAAAATTTTGTTTCAAAATAAGTGTCGTTTTTAGAGTTTCAATGCAAAATTCATTAATAAGATTCATAGGTAATTGTGTTTTTATTTTTTTATTGGTTGAAATATAGTTAGGTGTATAGGTAATTGTGTTTTTATTTTGGAAATATACAAAATCATATGTTTTCTTAATATGTGTGAATAAACCTAGAACGACAAATAATATGAAACGGAGGGAGTACGAGACTGGAGCTAAAACACCAAATTACTCCCTCCGTTTCAAAATGTTACATATTCTAGATTTTTCACACGTTTTAATAAAACACATTAAATTTGCATAAATTTTTGTGATTATCTTTTTTCCATAACTTTAGGCCAATAAAAATTTGATAAATGCAATTAAGTTTCTTAAAATTTGCAATTAGTTAATAAAATATGTATTGAAAATGTAAAAAATAGATCTTTTTGAAACAAATTCTTTTTCCAGAACATGGATCTTTTAGGAACGGAGGGAGTAGGATTATACTCACTCCGTTTCATATTACTTGTCGTTCTAGGTTTATTCACACATATTAAGAAAACATATGATTTTGTATATTTCCAAAATAAAAACACAATTACCTATACACCTAACCACATTTTAACCAATAGAAAAATAAAAACACAATTACCTATGAATCTTATTAATGAATTTTGCATTGAAACTCTAAAACGACACTTATTTTGAAACGAAATTTTTTCCCTACAACGACACTTAATCTGAAACGGAGGGAGTATAAAACACAACGACATTATATCCGTTGGTTAATACTTAGCCAGTTCGATTTTTTTTTTCTTTATTTATGTAGATCAAAAGATAATTTGATCTCCTTTTTTTTGTCACAGATAATCTGATCTCCTTTACATGACTTGAAAACAAACAAAAAAAACACCATATTTTATTTAACGTTTTAAGGGAAAATGAAATTTAAGGAATGAGTGGTGAGTAACCTTTAAACTCTAATACTAACATTAATACTCTTAATACTAACATTAATAGAGTTCTACATAACCGAACTAAACCCTACACAAAAAGCTAAAGTGTTTATATGCTCCATGAGATATAAAAAGAGGATTCTAACTTACGAAATCTATGTGTTACAAAAAGAAAAAAAACTTACATTCTTGATTTAAGACTAAGGAACCTTTGGGTCGTGATCAGCGTCTTGCTTGTAGTCTTCGTAGGGTGGGTGCGGATAGTAATGGATAATAATAGCAACACGTAAAAGTTAGTTCAGTTGTGGAGAGGATTGGGACCCGTGTGAACTACTCTCTTGTCGTCTCCATAAATGTCATCTTCTCTGTTCAACGGCCCTAGAAACGGCGTCGTTGTGTACACTAGAGTCTTTCTCGGCGGCGAGAAGACGAAATGGCGACGAGAATCAACAGAAGCTGATGATGATGAGGACAAGCAAATCTGAAACATGACAACCAAGAAGAAGAAGAAGAGATATCTGATGGTCATGTCGACCCATCTTCTACTTTTCCTTCTTTGTCTCTCTCTACGTACCAACACGTAAGTCATCTCAGAGAAACAACAGCAAAACAGACGAACATGAAGACAAACTGAGACAGTCCAAGTCAAAATGAAGCTGAAGACAGAAGAGAGAAGATAGAAGAATAAAAAGGGTTTTTGGAACTCAACTTTTTGTCTTGTGGGTAAATATAAGACTTTGACTTGGTTATAGTTGGTTGTTTTTGGGTGGTGGGTCTTCGGATCCTTCTAAGATCTGCACTAGGCCTGGGCATAAAATCCGTAACCCGAAATCCGAACCGAACCCGAACCGAAAAACCCGATCCGTACCCGGTCCAATATATAAAAAATACCCGAATGGATCTTCTAAGGTGGTATAAAAAAAATCCGAATCCGAAGTGTTATTAACCAAACCCGAACGGATAACCCGAAAAACCGAAAAACCCGAAAAATCCGAAAAATATCCGAAAAAACCGATCCGAATGTCCAAACTACAATACAATATAATTATATGAAATATAAATATATACTTCAAATATTCAATTTCATATTTATTTTGATATGGTATCTAACAATAAGTATAAAATTAAAATAAATACCTAATTATATATAAATCCTTTATATACTAAATCACAAGTCACCTAACAAATCAAAAATTGACAAGTGGCATGTTTAACAATTTTTAAAACATTAAATACAAAAAAGTTAAAAGGCAAAAAAACAGTTACGTATCTCTTACCTAATTCCTATTTTTCTATATAAAAAAAATATATGATTGCAATTCCACAACCCCATGATCTCAATATTTTTGGATCAGTTACTCTTTTTCTCTAGATAAGATTTAACTGACGATACCATCAGCTTAAATTCATCTCCACTTTGATTTCAGAAATTATAAATTCATAATTCTTTGTTTGTAACTGCTCTTAACTCTCTCCAAAAAATTATGAAAAAAAAACAGATAGATCAAACAATCGTATCCACAATGTTGAGTCCACAATGTAAATTATAGATCCACATCAACGTAGTTTCTGGTTAAACAGTGGCTGAACAATAGTCTTCAAAAAAAAAACATCTCAAAGACAAGAGGAAAACACAAATTTGTTGTGGACGGCTAAGCGGAGCGTACTCCAAAATTGGCATATGAACATTAAAGTCCAGGTTAGTAACTCTAGAAACGCCTAAAGTCTTATTGCTCAAACCACAATTTGCTTCATGTTCACTTTCTTTTTTCATAAACATTTTCCTCTTCTAATCTACTTAAAGCTTTTTTTGCTTTTGCTTTTATATTTATAGTCCAAAGCTACATAGCATCGTGAAGAACAAATGTAATAAAACAAGCCAATAACATTTTGAAAGTGAACTAAATCAATATTCAGTTTGCTGTAATATGCTTATTTGGTGATATATCAGGAGGAAGAAAGACTCGCCTTAATACACATGTACAAGAAGACTCTTAAGAAACCTGACACTCACCGCAGCACAGGAAGAGAAAAAATGATGATAACCATAAGGCAACAAATAAAACTTCAAAAAATCGGATGATAAAGGCAATTACACTCATCTCAACTGTCTAGATGAAGATGTAACCTGATGAGGTTGGTAATTTTTATGTGTTTATAATTTTTATAGAAAAGTGATATTATTTTTTCACTTTCCGATCAATATCTATACATTTTTTAAAAAAGTTTCATTATATAGTGTTACCAAATTTTTATAGTCACTTATAAACAAAGATGTCTGAGCAATTATAACAATGAAAATAAAGAAATTCCTTATATACTAAAGCGCAAGTCGCCTAACAAATCAAATACTGACACGTGGAAAAGTCTATAAAACAATAAAAACAAAATTAAAATGCATCATCATTCTTTGATGAAAAAATAAAGATGCATATGTTCCTTAATCAAAGCCATGATCCCCACTTCTTACATAAACGGTTTAGGGGTAACTGAATAAAATTTAAAATCGTCTCTTTTTGCATTAAACTTAATCATTTCAACAACAATTTTTTGTACAAACGGGTATTAGTTCTGACTGGTTTCTTCATATCTTTTTTTCTTTTTCTGAATCAATTTGAGACTCTTATCATTCATTGCATGAATTATTTTTCTATGCCGGCTTTCTCACTAAGTTTCATAAGAAGTTCATATAAAACTTATGATGCAAAATCTGAGTTAACTAGAAAAAAAATAAGCATCGATCTTTGTATTATTGAGTTTTTGAAAATATTTTAGTATGTAGAAAATATTTATCAGAAATAAAAGCTAAAAAAAGAAGAAAAAAAAGAATAAAAAATATTTAATGTAATTCAGCCAAAGAACATAGATTGCAGATAAAAAATTATAAGAAATATTGAAAGCAAGAAAAAACATAAATAGATAAAACAAAAAAGTTTCAAATTAATATTTATATCAAAAAAACTTATTTAATGTAAAATATTTAAACAAATCTAACTTTATTTTATATAGTATATTTATGGTTAATTAAAAAGTGTGCTAATATTTTCTTATATACGTGCATATCCTTCTGATAAATTAAAATTAAATAATACATATTATTTTAGTTGTATATAATTAAAATATGATTTAATTTGTAATCAAAAATATTCCCATGCATAGCATGGGCTCAATACTAGTAAGTATATATTTCTTATGTTTTCTTTTAAATTTTAAATTTTATTTCGGGTATATCCGAACCGAACCGAATATAACCCGAATCCGAATGATATATGGTTACTTTATGGGTTCTAGGATGTGATACAAAATCGATCCGAACCCAATGTGTTATATCCGAATCCGACCCGTACTTGCAAATTTATTAGAATGGGACCTAAGAGATGTTATAAAAAAAAACCGAAATCCGAAAAAACCGATCCGAACGCCAACGGGTACCCGAACGCCCAGGCCTAATCTGCACTGTTCTTTCCTCTAACAGGTAAAAGCTTTTACAAGAATTCTCTATTTGTCTAGGGAGTGGTAAGCAAAGAGAGAGAGAGTGTGTAGTTTAGGTCTGTGGAAGAAGGTAGGACAGGCGGTATTAATAACGGCTGTCACCTCTTTGCGTTTATTCGAGGGAAGAGTCTTCGAAAGCACTCTCTTCTTTTTACTGTTTCTTCTTCATTTTATGTTTTGTTTTGTATTCTTTTTTCTTTCAAAACATTATTACTTTCATAAAAGTGAACTTTGACGTACTGATAACCATGCAGAACATTTTATCTATTAAATTTAACTTGATTTATTATTTTTTTTGATTTGATTCAAAAAATTGGGTATTCGTATGTCTTTCAAGCAAAGCCAATACTAAAAATTAATATCCAATAATAACTAACTAAATCACATGTATTAAATAGAGACGGATATCCACTCTTCTCTAATTTGTATACAAATAAATATATATTTATAACTAAATATAGAATTTTAAATATATAATCTTATATAATTATTATTTCAACATATAATATTAATTATATTTATAAAATTCATTATAAAATATTAAATTTAAAAAAATAAAAAATTTCTTGGATAGTTTTTTTTAGTTTATTTTTACAAAAATAAATATCAAAGAGAAAAATGACTAAAAGAGATTTTATGAAAGGATAAAATATTCATTTATACCTCTAAAGTTAACTAATATAAATTTAAAGTTTAGAGTTAATAAATGAATTTTAGGGATGAAGTTTCATATTTCAAAGAATAAAAAATAAATATTTAAAATTTTAAAATATAAAGAGCTATTTTAGTTATTTTTATTTTTTAGAGCTATTTTTATGACAAAAACTTAAAAAGCTATTTGAGAGAATTACTCTTAAGAAACTAATATAAAACCTTTATAGAAAACTATATTTTCTGAAAATATTTTTTTTATAGGAATTTTTATTAATTTTAAAAATTTATAAAACATATAATTTCATTAATTTTTCATTTATCTTTTATATTACGTAAATAATATTGTTTAAAATTATTATTATATATCATTATATAAAATTACTTGTATTGAACAAAATAAATAATACATATGTAAGTATCCATGTATATTCGTAAATATCTATAAATTATTCGGATATATTCGAAAACCGAATATCAGTATTTTTTTAAAACAAAATAAATCAGAAAATCAGATATTCATGAAATATAAAGCAAATCATAAATATTATATTTATAATAAATTTTATATTCTAACACCCTACTTTGTAGAGGGTTTGCGGTCAAAGTAAAGTGTATATATGACGCTCTAGTCAATATTTATATTTTTGTTAGTGACATTTCTTTAATTATTTTGTGCCAACAGTATTTTTTACAAATATTATATATAGAATTATAATAGAGTTTCTATTTAAACATGATAAATAAATATAAGGGAAATTTGCTCCTATAACTATACACTAATTCACTAACTATCTAAAACTACCCTTTCTCTCCTACTTTTTCTTCCTATCTCTCTCTAATTTCTTTTTACAAATCTAGTTACCTTTTTTAGTTAGTTGGCAAATAAGGCCATAAAACATTACCAAAATTAGTAAAGCCCATTTGGCGAGAAAATAACAGAATAAAAGCCCGTTATTTTCTGTTATCTTCGACACTTGTTCACACTTTTTTTTTTTTGGGACACCGACACTTGCTCACTCATTCATCTACATGTATGTAGAGTCAGATTTGGAGATCAAAGCTTGAGTCCAAAAGTCCTAACGTTATTTTTTTCTTCAAACTAAGCAAAAATCATGTCAGAAGCGACTAGTTTAGTGGGAAAGCTTGAGTCAGATGTGGAGATCAAAGCTTCTGCTGAAAAGTTCCATCACATGTTCGCAGGAAGACTACACCATTTGCCCAAAGCAACTCCAGACAAGATCCAGAATTGTGAGCTACAGGAAGGCGACTGGGGAAAAGTCGGTTCAGTGGTCATATGGAGTTACGTTCATGGCAAGTCATTCTAAACCGAAATTAAACTATTTTTCTTACAATTTACAATTGCAATTAATGTGAATCTCATAGTAACAAAAATGCTTAGAACAGAAACAGAGCTCAAATCTTGATTGACAAGTCGACGAGAGTTTTATGCTTCTTAAATAACATTTACATTGATTCATAAATGTTCCAACCAGAACCGTCTCGTATTATTTTGGGGTTTTGTTCAAAAAATATTAGTAATATATTTAATAATAAAATAATAATAATAAAAAGTTTATATATTTATTTTATATATATTTGATTTCTCTTTTGAAAATATAAACTTTAAAATTTAATAATATGTCTAAAAATTTAAAATTTTATATTATAATTTATATATTTATGTTTAAATTTTTTGATTTTTTGTATATATTTTAATTTGGGCCTTGTTCGACCGCTCCATTTGCACGTGTTGTTAGACGACCCATGTTCCAACCTATATAAATTAAAAGTTAAACAATTGATGCAGATGGAGTGGCAACAGTAACCAAGGATAGGGTTGAGGCGGTGGACCCCGAGAAGAACCTGATCACGTTCAGGGTTATAGAAGGTGATCTGTTGAAAAAGTACAAGAGTTTTGTGAACACGATCCAGGTGACCCCTAAGCATGGAGGGGAAGGTAGTATTGTGCACTGGGACCTTGAGTACGAGAAAGTTAACGAAGAGGTTGGTCACCCTGACACTCTCCTCCAGTTAAGTGTTGAAGTCTCAAAAGATATCGATGAATATCTCTTGAAAGAATAATAGAGGTTTGTTACTCTTGGTGTGTGTTTCAATAAATAATGAGCCGTGTCCAAGTTTGGGTAAGAGGTATATGTTGGTGACTTGGTGTGTGTCGACTCATGCGTGTATAAATAATATTACGGTCAAGTTATGTTTGAAAGTTTTAATTTGAATCGATGTGTAAAAGAAGTAAAGCTTCCTAAAAGACTACTTCAAGTTTATGTTTGCTAGTATTTGATGTACGTTTGAAAATAATAAAGGGGACATATTCTAAATAATAAGAGGTGAAAAGGGGCAGAGTTATCATTATGATTAAGGAGAAAAGTTGAAGTTATCTATTGCATTGATGTCATCATAAGTCCTATAAAGAATTTCAAGCTTGAAATCCCTACCCTCCATCAAATTCCAAGCTAACGAGATACCAACTTTATCATATGAAAATTTGAAATCTCTTCTATACAAAATTAAAATATTATTCTTTAAAAATATTTTAATTTTGTAAAGAAGAGATTTTAAATTTTGGATTGTGGCCTCAAGAAATAAGATGTTGAAGTCTTGTGATAGATCGTAGATAGGACATGACTATCGCGGGGTTCTTAGGATGGAGTTCTTAAAGTAATATAAGAACCGTTTCTTAATTTTAACCAAAAAAATAAAGAGACAGTTTTTATATGGCTCTAGGAACCCCGTCCTAAGAACCTTGCAATAATCATGGCCTTGATTATCGGTCATAATGATTACACGAAAGCAGAGTAACACAACAAACATAACTAACGAATCCTGTAAGAGACAAAACAGAGCTTAGGCCTGAAAACGTATATAGTAGTACCACGTGGCTTTGACACTGAAAACTTTTCAGATAGTTGTGGTTCCGTTGCTTGATGGTATGCTTGGAGCTGTAATTCCTGCGAGGACTTGGTTTGGAGCTCTAGTGTCTATCTTGGGAGTCTGGATGCTGGAATAGAGTGGCTCTTCTCCATGTGTAGGTGCTCTTTAGATCTTTAGATCTTTCACAGCGCTTTACATCATCTTTTTTTCAGATTGGTGATTTGTTGAATTTCTTACGCGCTGTGTTCTTTGGAGTTCATATGCTGAGGACAGAACATATCTCACGAACTACAGGTAAGGAAAAGTTCTTACCCCAACTTGGCTATGAGGTCAGAGAAGCTCTGTTTTTATATAAGTTGACAGCTATGTATGATGTATCTGCTAGTGAAACCGCAGTGGCATATGGTTTGGAGCCTCTTTGGGGTGCCGGATTTGCATGGTTCATCCTTAGTGAGAGGTGGGGCGTATCTGGTTGGATCGGAGAGGCTCTTGTGTTAGGTAATATAGTTTCAAAAACTCAAATCTCTGCTTCCTCATTCACTTCCTGATGTAAAATGATTTGATCTGCCTCTGGTTAATGATCAAGAACATGTGAATATATTCTTGTTGGTATTCTTCTGAGTCTTGACCATGATAAACTTCTGATCCTCTGCATCCTTTGCAGGTGGCAGCCTAACCCGTGCAATTGTTTGGTTCATCGCCTACAAACCCCATAAGAAGTGAACAAAACATAGAAGAAGTTGGTCACACTTATAATAGGTTATAACAAAAATAAACTAATATTTTCATATCAGTAATTTTTTTATATTATCATTTTTATTTAGATAACATAATAAAAATTTCATCAAAGTCTAAGGAACCACAAGTTTATATAATATTAAAAAGTATATGAGTAATTTAATAAAAATAAAAAAAATATCAGTTTTTTGTATTTTTATCGGATCAATGGTTTCAGATCTCAGATTAATATCGAGTTTTAGGTTTTTACTGGATTCTATCAGATTTTTAATCAACAATTTTTTTATTAAATCTGAACCGAATTATATACAAAACACCGGGTCTACCAATTCAACCACAAATATGTGTCAAATATGAAAAATATTCTTAAAACTCAAACATTATTATAATAAAACTTTTAAATTATTTATTTTCTAATAAAAAGTTATAAATTCATGAAATTATTAAAATTGTTCAAAAAAATCCGGTACTTTCAAAGATAGTAGTAGTTTCTAAATCAAATAGATATTAAAAATAATGTAGATCGATTATTACAAATGTGATACAAATATATGACAATAAAAGTTAATTTTCAGTTTAAAATACAACTATATCATTACTATATTTCATGAGAACACATTGTTCTTCAATATAGAATATCTATATTATTAAAATTTAAATCATACTTATTATCTTTAAATCTAATTCTAACAAATACCATATTTTGGAAAGAAAAAAATAAATGATAAAAAAATAAAAACTCATTTTTATTATTCTAAATGAAAATAGTAGTAGTTTGTAAATGAATTTTGGATCAATAAAAAAATAAACACGCCCATTCTAAGCCTGAATCAAAATCTAATTCATATATTATAATCAATAGCCGATGGTGACTTTACCAAATTTTTACAAAATGAACACATACCAAATAATTTTTATGTTGTCCACATTTTGCATTGTAGGCATTATCTTATATCATACCAAAAAAAAATATTTTCTATTTTATAATTATGAAGTTTGATATGTTTATTATATCAAAAGTCAAAACTGTGACCTGTACGGGTTAGTGAGCAAACATAGGAAAATAAAATTCGGACCTTGAATCAAAGCGAGGAGATATTTAAATTATGTATTTTCGTTTCTTTTCCACTTCAAGAGATACAGCTGCCGGATAAACAATCTTTCTCAATCTATAATAATTCATATTTATGTTTTAAAATAATGAAATAACAACGTGTAGTCCATTTACAGAATATGATGTTATAGGATTGACAGAAGGATGGTCGTTTAAAGATTATCCAGAAATATAAATAGTAAGAACTTTTCAAGAAATATATCAATTAAGAATCTGAAGAGAATCGTGTCATCCAATAATTTGAATGATTTCATTTATCTTTAGATATGAACTTTGTCACATCCACGATATATCAATCTTAGGTGCATCTTTCAAACTATATACTCTTCCAAGGTCCGATTTATGCTTAGATTGCTGTCTAGATTGAGAGTAACAAATACTATATATATATCATAGAGACAATATGGTTCATGAATCATGATTAATGAAACCCTAAACCTGCATCATTTTTTTTGGAACACACCTACATTATTTGATCTTATTTCTTTAAGGCTCACGAACTGACTGTTTCCCACTATTCCACTACCCATTCAAAATATTTTATGACATGAGTGAGTTATGAATGAAATTTTATACTCCTTCCGTTTCGAAATGATCCATATTCTAGAAAAAAAATTTGTTTCAAAAAATCAATTTTTTACATTTTCGATATATAATAATTATAAATAGTAAGTTTCATAAAAATTAATTGTGTTTATTGTTTTTTATTGGGTGTCTCTTATGGAAAATAGTTAAATACAAAGAATAAAATATTTATGATTAAAATTTAAGATATTTTTTAATATGTGTAAAAACTCTAAAACATGTATCTTATTGAAACGGATGGAGTATAAAGCTTTAGCGTTTACCACTTTGTTTTATAAATTATATAATAATTCAGTCTTATCATTTAGCGCCAGATGGGGTAACATGATCAAATAGAAGAAAGAACTAATCCAAATGATTTGTAATAAAATAAAGTCCAGACTATTTCTCGCTTCATGCATTCTTCTATTTAAAGGGAGCTCAGAAGGGAACACATTCATTCATTCTCAAAACTCAAAACCCTAAGAGAAATTTGCAAATTATCTAGAGATCAAGAATGGCGGAAGAAGCATCAAGTTTGGTCGGGATCATTGAGACAACCGTGGAGATACAATCTTCGCCGGAGATGTTGCATGATATGTTTGTCGGGAAGAAACACCATGTCGCCGGTGCATCTCCATCCCTCGTTCAGGGCGTTGAGCTGCACGAAGGCGAAATGGGCCAAGTTGGTTCTGTCGTAACCTGGAATTACAAACATGGCAAGTCAACGCTATAATTCTTTTTTTTTTGTCAACGCTATAATTCTCTATTTATATGAATAATTCATAACGAATCAATACTAATATATACTCCGTTTCTAAATGATCCATTTTCTAGAAAAAACTTTCGTTTCAAAAAGATACATTTTTTATGTTTTCAATACATTAATTAATGACAAATTATACATTTCAAAAAATATAATTGCATTTACTAAAATTTTATTGGTTAAAATTTATGGGGAATAGTTCATTAAGAAAAACAATGCATTGATAACTACAATTTTATGTTTTTCTTAATAAGTGTGAAAAACTTAAAACATACATCTTTTAGAAAAGGAGTATTAACTTTTGCTTTAAAACCAATCTGAAACAGGTGGATTGATCCATACACACACATATACTTTTGTATATATATATACACATTATGTCTGATCTTGTTCAAATGCAAGATTTATAACAATGTCAAACCTATAAATATGTTATATATGGACAGATGGGGAGGAAAAAGTAGTGACAGAGAGGATCGAGTCAATAGAGCCGGAGATCAATCGGGTCACATACAGGGTGTTAGAGGGTGATATAATGAAAGAGTACAAGAGTTTTGTGATCACCTTTCAAGTGACCCCTAAGGAGGGAGAATCTGGAAGTATTGCGCATTGGCACTTTGAGTACGAGAAAATTAATGAGGAGGTGGCTCACCCTGAGTCTCTCCTCCAGTTTGCCGCCCAAATCTCCAAAGAGATCGATGAACATCTCATGTCCGAAGCATAGAGATCTATTTCAATCCTATATATCCATACTTCTATTTGTGTGTTTGCCTTAAATTTCAGTCTTTGAAATTTCTATAATAAGGACTAAGGAGGCCATTATCCATATTTCTATTTGTGTGCCATGAGTGTTTGGAAGTTGTTACTTTGGAGTAGCTAATGTAGCAGCATTAGCTATGAAGCTACTCGAAATTTATGTATGAAATGTTTGTTAATAACTTTGATTGGTTTGACGTAAGAAATGATTTGTTGAGAAATGTATTTGTCTAACTTTGAGATGGTCCAGTCTGAGCGTGCACATGAGATGAAGATATACTTATCAAAATTCATTTGGATTAGCCAAGCAACCCTTTATAGTCACCATCATTTATCTGAATCTTTGGATGTTTTTAGTGCAACAAGTTTTATATGATATATAAAAAATACAGTCTTTTATTTACTTTCTACTCCATATCCAGTACCACATATTCTATAACAAACATAAGTTTTCTCATGCGATACATACATAAAACCACTTTCATTAATAGTTAAATTTATATATCTCAAATTATTTAATATTCATAATCAGTTTCTATATATTTAGCTGGTATAGCCTCACACAACACACATCATATCTAAGTGACTCTATAATAATTTGAAGTTTCTATATCGGAGCATAAAAAATCTAGTACCAACTTCTCCCTGGACTATAATATTGATTTATCCAAATCAATATCGGATGACTTTATCAAATACTTTTTCAAATTGTCCACACGTTGCCTGGTAGACATTATTTTATATCATACCAAAAATTTATAATTTTATAATTTACAATAACGCCGATTGATGTGTTTATTTGATCAAAAGTCAAAACTGTGACCTATTGGTTAGTGAACAAACATATTAAAATCAAATTTGGACCTTACTGTATACAGAAAGGGAGATAATTTAAATTTTGAATTTTGGTTTCTGTTCCACTTCAAGAGATACAGCTGCCGGATAAACAATCTTTCTCAATTTATAAATAATGCTTATTTATCTTTTAAAATTATGTAATAACGTGTAACTCCTATACAAAATATATGATCTTGTAGAATTGACAGAAGGATAATCGTTTAGTGATTATCCAAATATAGATCGATGAGTTATTTTCCTACAAAAACTATTATATAGTATCAAATATTTTTTGAACTATGAATACATTCTATATATATATATCTAAAATAATAGTTTCAGATTTAGTTTTTCTTATCTTCAAAGTTTGAAATCTGAAAACCCATAAACCATATTAATTGGTTTATTGTTTTTAAATTAACTATAAAAACTTATATCAACATTTAACCAAATTAAAACCCGAATTAGATCCAATTACAAGTCTAATTCAGGTCATTTTCATTCAAAATACCTTTTTAAATTTAATTCAGTTGTTAATATTAGTTAAATATTTATTTAAAATAGCTTATAGTTTAATATAAAATAATAAATTAAACCAATTATAATTACGCTCTATGAGGTTTTAGATTTCAAACTTGAAAAGCATGGGTATAAGTCTCAAACTATTGTCTCATGGAAAATTAAGTCTGAAATTATTATTTGGAAATTATAATTTGAGAAACATTTGATGATATATAATAGTTCTCATGGATAAATACATCATCGACTCTCCATAAAAATAAATTGTTTGATGAAAATAAATTTTTATATTTTCGAAGTAAGAATTTTTTTTATAAATATATCAATTTAAAACTGAAATCAATTGTGTCATCGAATAATTAGAATGTTTTTTTTACTATTGATCTCAGTCACATCCACCATATACCAATCTTAGAGCATCATTAGTAGAGAATTTTTCAAAATGAGTCTGTCCTCATTAATATATGAATATTTTTCAAAAGTTTATCTGTACAATTAAATTTTAATGTTTATAAAAAAATATACCAATGAAAAAATTGACACATATCAAAAGGGTTTCTCAACATATGTTGAGAGTCTCTCAAGAAAGAAACTCTTCTCCTTTATTTTCTACATTCTCTTTTTCTCTTTTAAAAAAAAAATAATAATATTTGAGTGAAAACCCCATATGAGATACCATTGATGTGGGTGTTCTTAGGTCCAGCTTCAAAGGACTCTTCCAAGCTCCGAATTATGCTATGATTTATTTCTAGATTGACACAAATAGTTATATCGTAGATGCAATCATGCAAACCGATGGTTGCACTACATAATCTCTTAGTTAACCAATATGGTTCATGATTTATGAAACTCTAAACCCATGTGTGTCATGAGTGTTTGGAAGTTGTTATTTTTTGAGAAGCTAAGTGTAGCAGCATCAGCTATGAAGCTACTCAAAATTTATGTATGAAATGTTTGTTTAGTAATAAAATCATATATGTTTACTAAATAAATTAAGCATTCGGCTTCCTAATTTGTTGAAGATAGGAAGGGACTGCGACCGAGAAATAACAAATGAACCTTATAGATTAATTATATATGTTGGCCAAAATAAAAGGATTAGTTATATGCTATAAGATAGTAGTTTTGTCTAGTTCAAATATATATATAGATGGATCTCTCGAATACTTGAACACCACACAAAATTTCCTCATATTTTCCTAGTGCTTTGAGAGATCCACACAATATTTTTTCCACTTTAAGAAAATTAAAATGAAATACTTGAAACAGAGATGTTCTTGCAAACGTCTAAACATAAAAAGAAACTACCAAAATAGTAAAATGCTAGTGATACATGAGATTTTTACTATTTTACCTTTACATTATTTATATCTAATTTTTAGACAAATTACATCTGATCGACCAGATATGTCTGATATTGTCATTGTATCCCTCTTTGGTTGATAAAAAAACAAACTACGTTACATGTGTTTGTATGTGTTGGGGATATTTCCGCGTTTTACGGTCCTGATGCCAATAACCCGAATTTAAAAATTGATTTTAAAATATCTTTATCTAATAATATAGTTAATAACATAGTATCTTTTTCATTTGCATATGTACTAACGCGTCTTCATTAACAAACGACATGTTCTCTTTAGGATCATTTAAAAGAATTTATAAATCTTAAGAAATATCCAGCGGAAAAAGATATATTTCAAGAATATAGTGTATATTATTAACACTACCTGCCAATAAGAAATAACTTCAAAACGAAAATTGTAAAACGGAAGACGTGATCAACCGTGTGGTATCGAGCGATCATTCTTATGTACAGCGTTAAATAATCCTGATCCATTACAGAAATTCAGTAGGTGAGACAAAGATGATGGGGTCATGATCACAAGGGATACAAAATTGCGCAATTAATAAACATTTGTTTTTTTCTGTAACCGTTACCTCACTTACTCCTCTACAAAAAGAGGCTAAAGAACTCAAAAGGAACTCATCCTCTCTCAAAATCCTTTCTAATTCTCAAGAAAAATCAAAACGGGAGAAACAATGGCGACTATAATGGCCGGAGCTGGAAGGAATCTGAGGAAGACAGAAGTGTCAAGTTTGGTTGGGAAGCTTGAGGTAGATGTTGACATCAGAGCTTCTGCTGGGAAGTTCCATCACATGTTTGCTGGGAGACCACACAGTGTCCCCAAAGCATCTCCAGGCAACATTCGGAGTTGTGATCTGCATGAAGGCGAATGGGGGAAAGTTGGTTCTATCGTCTTTTGGAATTATGTTCATGGCAAGTCGACGTTATATATATAACTAGTATTGAACCTATACTATGCATAGAAATATTTTTGCTTATAGATAAAATTAGATTATATTTATTTATAATATAACTAAAAATAACATGTAGTATTTAACTTTAATATATCAAAAGGATATATATATATAAAAAATATTAACACACTTATCATTAATCAACCACAAATATACTATGAAATTAGATTTATTTAAATAATAATTATATATTGTTTATATCATATATAATATTAATTCGTTTTAGTAAATAATAAATCAGTCCAGTTATTGTCAATTGGTTATGAGTTGAAAACCAAGCTTAACAAAACTTATATTCTCTCTATTCCTAAATATAAAATGTTTAGAAGAGTTTTTATGTTTCAATATATAAAATATTCTTATATTTTAATTGGTCAAATAATTTTTAATTTATATTTTAATGATATTTTTTAGATAAAGAGTAATTTTCTTAATATGTGTGTTTACCTAAAAAATTATATTTAATAACACAGGGAGTATAATATATGTTATGACAAAAACTATTGTTAAATACGCACCATTTGTCTACTATCGTTCGATTAAATTACATGCAACTGCTTAATTGATTATAATATGTTCAGGAACACATATTAATATATATTTGGTGCAGATGGAGAGGCAAAGGTGGCGAAAGAAAGGATTGAGGCAGTGGAGCCGGAGAAAAATCTGATCACTTTTAGGGTGATAGAAGGAGATTTATTAAAAGAGTATAAGAATTTTGTGATCACGATCCATGTGACTCCTAAGCAGGGAGGACCTGGCAGTACAGTGCACTGGCACGTTGAGTATGAGAAAATTGACGAAAAAATTGCTCACCCTGAGACCTTCATTGAGTTCTGTGTTCAAGTTTCCAAAGAGATCGATGAGCATCTCATGAATGAGGACTAGAGAAGAGTGTAATATGAAGCATGACTGTTTGTGGTATCTACCCTATCCATCATCTATATATGTGTGTGCGCAGTGAAGCATGTCTGTTTTAGTCTATAAACGTAAAATAAATAAGGATCCATGTACTAAATAGATCGGTCATATGTAAAAGTGTTGTACTCTAAATGTGTACGTATATGTTATGTTTGGTTTTAATAAAAACTTAGTGATATATGTTTGTGTATAAATTAATAAGGCTCTCCTCTCTGCTATCATGACTCGATGAACCCTAGATTTGTCTCGTGTTTGTATATTTTTAAGATACGTGTACATACTATTCCTAAAAGCATGTTTTATTGAAGATTTTTTAAGGCGAGTTTTTTACCGGAATTTAAGAGACGGTTTCTTAAATTCCGCTAAGAAACCCGCCTTAAGAGACCCTTAGTAAACATGCTCTAATGTTTCCACAAAATTATAAAACTCGAAAACTACAACAAAGAGTAACAAAATAATTTGCCTATTTATTTCGCCTAATATTCTGTACAGAAGCTCTAAATACATAGACCCAAGATTTAAATCATTTAATGAGCAAACCTTTTACAAAAGCAAAAAAAAAAAAAGATTTAGTGAGCAACTGCAATTTAAGATAGCACATCACACATGACAGAAGACCAGCTAGCTATAGCTAGATTAGTTGATGGATATAAATTATTATTGAAAAATCGTTGGAGACAGGAATTTATTTGGGGGTTGTTTCAGTGATTGACTTTAATAAAGTAAAATTCTACAATTCAATGTTATTTAGGTAATAGTTTGGAATTATGTTTTAAGTTTAGTATTGTTAGGTCTAATTTACAAATCATGCTTAAACTTTTTAAGTTTGATGTTATTTTATTAAGATTTCAAATACTTTATTAAATACTTAATAGCTCAGCTATACTATTCAGCCAAACCAAAAAAAATGAGATTGAATTGAAAAAAATAAAGAAGACTTTTTAATATGACCCGATTTAATTATTTTTTTGTATTATTATACTTTTGGTTAAAGAATTAAAGATCAAGTATTTCACTTCTCTTTTGGTTATGAGATCATATCATATCATATCTTATCATTATTATTTATTATTTTATTGAGGGCAACAAAATCAAGTATGAGAGAGTTAATATCTGTATATTTTCATTATTATAAAACTTGTTTTCTTAAATTTTGAGTCTCTCCTAACATTGTAGAAGTCCTTTCTATCCAATTTATGTCCAGTTTCTTATTGTCATGTATTTTAGAATGAAAAATTTCATTAAAATACTCCAATTAAATTTTGTTAAGCTTTTTAATACCCGATTTCTTTTGATATCCATCTTAATACACAAACTAATTGTTTTTTATTTTAATATACTAATTTTAAAAATTTTGCTCATTTCAATCTATGCTAATTTAGTCAAAAATATTAATAAATTTTAAATAAAATTTTAAAAATCTCTAATTTTTTAAAGAAATTCTTTAAAAATTAAATTTTATTTTAAATTTTAAGAATAAAAGTAACTAATTTTTTATAATATTTTTAAACTTATAAAACTTAATTATGAATAAAATAAATAAATTACTTTTAAATTTATAAAAACAAACTAAATTTAAAATTAAAACTAAATCTAATATTATAGAAAAATTAAGATCATCCAAAATTTACACACTTTTAATATTAAAAGAAAAATTAAATTAAATTTTGAAGATTTTTTAAGTTTTAAAATATGAAAATCAATTCGCTAAAATTAAATATAATTAAATTTTAAGATTGTTTTCTCCCCGTTAACCGGACTTGTAACTGTTCTGCTACCCATTTGCTGGAAATTAATTTAGTATTTTCAAATAAAAATTACGTAGTTTATAATATTTCAAAACGAAAGCCTAAACCACGAATGCGATTTTGCCGAATAAGTCCACAATACATGACTTAAATGAGAGAAAAGCTCCAGCTAGTTCCTGTGAGAAGTACGGCCACTTTTTCAGTGAATAATTCTGTCATGAAAACTACAACCTAGGGAAGAAAAAAATGTTATTTAACTAAACTTGTCTCCAAGATTTATATAGCTCATATCCGTTTTTATTTTTCTTTGGAGATGACATCTTTACATAATAATGTACAGAATTCGCTTTTAGCTAAACAGAGATACAATAAGTACTTAAGTAGCACTTCACATTGTTGTTTGATTACATAATGAGAACAAAGCCTTCAAGATTGACTTCCGATGTAACTGTCGAAATCACTTATATCGAGGAATTTAGCTATCCCACTAGCTTCCAGAAACCTGAATCAAACACACAAATCCACTTTAACACTGTAAGAAAAATACATTTTAACTAGAAATGGGTACAGATCATTTATCTAAAAAATTAGGACTTTAATTTTGCCAACCACATCCGAATCCAAAAGTTGTAGATTAAATCCAAAAATATCTAAATTTAGATATATGAAAATCAGATACCCGGGAAAATATCAGACCGGATTTTGAATCTCAGATAATTTGTCCACTCCAAGTATTTCGGAATTCGGATTGTTAGAATCAAAGAAGAATGAAAAAAGTTACCTGTCTCTGAAGAGTTGTGTCATTGATAGACATCCACCAGGAAGCATTGATTGCATATTAAGAGCAATATTAGGATTATGAATACTCTGCCTCATGTGCACCCACCCATATTCTTCTCCACTCTCCTCATCCCTCACTTTTGCTCTAATTTTTTTAAAAAAAATTATTAAGTTGAATTTCATAGTTTATCATATGATACATTAAATCAGTGAACAAGGTAAAATACCTGTACATGTGAGCATCAATGGCAGATGGATGATCATTTGAGTCTACCAAGCAACCTTCACTCACCCAACATTCTCCACAAGAATCCAATTCCCATCCTTCTAGTTTTCCTTCCTAGTAACCATTTTATTCGTTACACTATTATAATACTATAGTCTAAAGCTTAACCAATTGGATATCAAATATAGCTATCATACCTCGATATATTGCCTGAATGTCTCAATGGCTTCAATGCCTTTTGCTTTGGCATCTCTTGGCTCCGACAAAATATTCATCCGCAACTCAGCTGATTCTAATGGTTCCTCGAGATCTTCTATCAAACTACCAATACCTTCCTTTGATCCTGCGAGTCTCATTCTCACCATTTCAATTATAATTTTCACCACCATGTATGCACCTACAATGTATCACACAGTACAGAAAAGAAAAACATAAGAAGGTTATGATGATCATATATATTAATTCAAAAAAATATGATGATCATATATAACTTTTTTTTTGAATAAATGTTAACTTTATTCATATCAAAACATTTTTACAAATAATGCATCTTGGATTGGAAAAATAAAAATAAAATAAATCAACTAATCTTCACTATCATCTAAGAGTTACCGACTCTCAAACCACACTTACATCATGTTACCGAGTTTTAGGCCATGATTGTTTGTTTGAGTTTACAAACGCAAATGAAAACAAATCATGGCCTAAATCAATTATAGGGTAGTAGTTAACTAACCATCATCCAAGAAGTGATTCTCTTTAACAGCACCATGTCCTGAAGTTTCCATCATCAGATGTGTCTCGATGCCATCTTTGTTCAGCTCAACTCCCTTGTCAATCACGTTTCTGTACCCTACTCTATACAAACAATGTCTCCCTCCTCTCTCCGTTATAAACCTAGTTAGCCCCATACTCGTTCTTGCATCCGTCACTATTGTACTTCCTATATCCACACTTAAAAACAGTATTATAAGTCACATATAAACGAATCAAATATAATGATTCATTAGTGTAAACGCACCTGGATGTTCTTTAAGCACAATAGCTGACATAAGCGCAATTAACTTATCTCCGTTTATAGGATTCCCTTTGTTATCCACAACTCCACTCCTGTCAACATCTGTGTCAAACACAACCCCAAGATCCGCTGAGTTCTCAAGAACAGCGGCTCGGGTGCGTGACATAGCGGTTTTGTCTTCTGGATTAGGAATGTGATTAGGGAACATCCCGTCCGGGTTAAGATAGAGTGAACCGAATGTATCAGCTCCTAACTTGTCTAGAACATCCCACGTAAAGAACCCTCCTGACCCATTACCAGCATTCACTACTATCTAACATACATCAACCAAAAACAACGTTATAACTTGTATACAAACACCGAAGACAGAGATAGAGGGAGCTTATGAAGCTAGACTCTTGCCTGAAATCCTTTGAGAGGAGTATCATAGTGTTCAGGGTGATTGATTCTTTCTTTAATGATTTCTCTAAGGTGCTTAGAGTAAGCGCTCATGAAATCAACTTGCTCTGGTCGAGTTTTGATCAGTGTAGAGACTTTAGTCTGTCTATTTGCGTACTTTCTCGCAGCTAAATCACATACCTTCTCCACTTCAGGAGACGTTAATCCTCCTCTCTTGGTAAAGAACTTGAGACCGTTTCTTGTATACGGTAAATGAGATGCCGTCATCTTCAAAACCACAACACACTAAACATATCAGAACCACACATCTCAAACAATATTGTTAATTTTGGAAAACCTCAGTACATTAGTAAAAGGTCACATTTGTTTGATGGGATTATCAGATTTATTAGATAAAAAAGTTTTCTTAAAAGAAACTATATATTAGGTTTCATTTAGAAATATCGGTCTAAAAAAATAAATTATGTATTTATACAATCAATATACAAACTCTATTAAATTTCTTAAGTTTTCAACTTAAAACCAATTGTATGTATATAAGGCACTGTCGTAACATTGTATTGAATAAAAATCATTTTAACTACTAAAGATTCTTGACAAACTCAACCCTAAAACATATATTTGCTTCAGTCAAGTTTCTCTATAATTTTTATTGTTTTTTTCAAGTTTGATTCGCGTTTGTTCACATCATATCTTCAATCTAGTCAATAGTTTTTTGGTTTGAAAGTAACAAAACAAGAGTTATCAAAAGCCGTTACCATTATTGAAGCATCGTATTCGAAAGGAGGGAGTAACGTGCTCATGAAGCAAGCAGGAGTAGTAGCTAAACCCATGTCAAAAGCTAAACATCCTGCACGAGCTAGACCCGCAAACACAGCCGTGCTTAACTTCCCACCGGAAACACGTGGATCCCTTCCGAGAGAGACCTTAATAACACCGTTTACGTTACTCTCCGTAGCTGCAACCCATTCTCCGAAGCTCTCTGCGATTGCTTCAACGGCTGCAGGGGTTAAAGTAACCGTCCTGCCTTTCTCTCCTTCCAATGCGACTCCTCTCACGTCAGAACCGTTCTGTAACCTTCGTATCTGGTCCATGTCCTCGTCAAGACTGTTATTGGTTACTTCATCAATCTTAGTAGCGTTTGAAGATCTTGTCCTGAGGGGTTTAAAGGAAGGAGAAGCTGGTGTGAATGATAAGAAACTCTGTTTGGCTGTTCCTGGTGAGGATAGAAACAGGGAGATTATAGTTTTTGAAGACACTATAGATGAAGTTGAAGACGAAGCCATAGCTAACTAGAAACAGAGTTAGATCAAGTTCCAAATTTGAAGGAAGAGATCCAAAAAAAAAAAAATTCTGCTAATATAACTTCAGGCTTAGATTTTTTTATTTGCATTCTGTTTGTATCTATCAGTGTTTTACAAATATGAGATTTGGAGATGGATAAGATGGGTAACTAGATGAAACCATAACCTTACGTTTGAATATCTCTCCAGTTTCACATGCTTAGCAAAAAATATCTGCAAGCAAACTTCCAAGCTTACTAGATTTTTCTTTGTTTTTTTCTTCCTTCTCCACGATTTTATTTCTTCATCTGCATAACGATTAAGAACAACAGCATATTCTCTTTTATGTGCTCAGTAGAAAATTCGCGGGAAACCAAAAAGGGTTTCGATTAAAAAAAATCTAAAACCAAATATTTCCATTACAAAGCAGAGTAAGTACTCTGTTTTGTTTATAACTTTATATTGTAACATTTTGGCTTCTCATAGGCCCTATGTGTGTGTTTTAGAAGTATTATCTTATATTTAATCGATCCGTAAACCGAGAATTTACAAATCGACTCGTACAAAATAACTCAAATCAACCATTTCCTAACTAGTTTCGTTCGACTCATTATCTGACATGTTACACTAGTTCAGATTCAATCTCAATGAGAATCGAGAGCCGTTTTCAACCTTTGACGATTATCCCGAGAATATTAAACTCACTTCGTTGGCTTGTTTCGGATGCCAGAACTTTCCGAGTCGTTTTGGTGTAGCTAGTGTTCCTCCATCTCGACCTCATCCTTCGTTTTTTTTCCGAGTGTTGAAGAGAAAACAAACCAACATCTACGTGTTACTCTGCAAAGATCTTCTGGATTCTCTTTGGTAATAATATCTTGTTGGTTCTTTGTTCTGACAATGGAGAAAAGCTATAACATGTGTTTGGTGCAACTATATACATCTTCATCACAATTTTGAAGAAACAACAACCCTGGCTGCAAATACATTTATGGGTAAATACTAGAAATATATATTCTTGTCATCTATCACCGACCTAACAAGGCCTCAAACATGCTCATGAAATTAGATGTGCATGAGCTAAGTGTTATCTATTCAAAACGAAGTGTGATTATTTCAGAACGTGTCTTTTATTACAAACACAACACACACAGACACAAACATATAGGGATCATCAAACATTTCAAATGTGTTTCTCAGAGTCCTCTACCACCTGGAATTTCAATCCACTCAAGCTGAATCTCCACTTCACCACATTCAACATTCCTCAAGACAAGAATCATGTCCTGAACGATCTTACCATTATGGTAGACGATTCTGCTCTCTTCAGCCAAGCAGTTTTCTTTGGTAGGCAACACTCTCTTGATCACTGTTCCATCTGGAAGTTCTTGCAAACCCAGTTTATGAACCTCTAGAAACGGCTTGATATCGATCTGTGCATCTCCCATCTTGTCGTGAGATGTAAATGTATCTTTATCATACACACTCTGCACTCATAATCATTTCAAATAAACATTGTTACGAATGTCACACTTTGGAACTAGAGATGAATCTAAAGGACAAGAGCCTATTAAATCTACTCACCAAAATCACAGGTTCATTGGGATGTTTGATCGCAAGTGTCATCTCCTCGTTCCACTCAGGGTTACAGTTGTTTTCCACAGCACGACCTTTGAGCTTCTGGTGCAATTCAACGTTTTATAAACTCTGGTTAGAGTTCATGCAAGAGAAAAAATCCTAACATACTCTTCAAAAATCAAATACTAATGCTATTTATTGTTTTTTTTTTTAATAAATGATTAAAATTGAAATCTATCATGTTTCTGGGAGGTGGATTCTCCGATCTTTCCATCTAGGAAGGGAGTAATAATAGAAATATATCTCAAGAACCAGAGACAGATACATCATTCAAAACCGATCAAGAAACCAAGAAGACCAAATAGGATGAGAGATAGGGACCTGTGTTCCCATGGTTATGACAACAAAAGGGTCGCTGCTTAGAGAGTCACGTCTAGCGAGATTGATCCCTTTCTTCACTCGGATCCTCAAAAGCCCTGCAAGTTCCTCCATCTTCAACCTCTTCCTGCTATTTTCTTCAAAAATGTTTTTTCTTGTGAAAACAGACAACGATCGATGTCTTTATTCCTTAAAATATGAACGGCTCAAATTAAACGAGACCGCTTTATATTTGGCTTATCAATGGACGAAAGAGCGAGAAAGTAACAACAACAAAAAAATAATATCCTAGCAATTAAAAAGGTTTGTTTTGCTTATTCTCATCAACGCGTTACTCTCACGAACACTTTTGATAATAAATATCTCTCTGGATTCTCTGACAGTGGAGGAAAGTTAACATCGTTGACCTTTTTGTGTTTCGTGCAACACTATACATCTTCAAAAGTAACAAAGAATCTAATTCTCATGTTTATCACAGCCAAAGAGAGACACTTGGAGAGATTTTAGAAATTCAGGGTTTGATTTATTTCTTCAATAGTAGAAACAGATACAAATATATATATTATTAAGGGTTGGGTTGTATTCGACATGTACAACTAAAGACACAAAGCAGAGTCTTTTGTCATAATAATCAAAAGAGACAAAAGACAAACTCGTCTTTCCATGAACACAACAACATCTTCACGGTCTCTCTTCAATATGTCCTCCACCTTAGTCCAATCTTTTAGTTGGCATCCATGGTGTCTTCTTGGATCCTAACATAACCAATGCCTCACATTTAGAAAAAAAAAAGAAACCAAACCATAGAAAACAGAGAATTGTTGTTATTAACATTATTACCTTCGCGTCCAAGACCCTTGCAGCCAGGACCATCAGTCCACTCAAGCATAATCTCCACTTCCCCACACTCAACGTTCCTTAGTCTAAGAATCATATCTTGTTTGATCTTCCCATTGCTCCAAGTGATGCTGCTCTCTTCAGCCAAACAGTTAGTCCTCCCTGGACGGATCCTCTTGATCGCACAACCATTCGGGAGCTTCTGAAAATCTAACTCCATCTGATGTGCTTCTAGGAATGGCCTCATGTCTATTTCCCCATCACCCATTTTGTCATCTCCCGAGAATCTATCTTTATCAAACACCGTCTGCATAAACAGAAGCGCATCATATGAGCTAAAAGACCCTGGAGTGGAGAGTCTACCCCCCAAGAAAACAGTTTGCAGGTAAATTAAAATTACTTTTAATAAATGGTAAGTGAACAAAAAGTTTACCAGACGGATAGAGTCATTCACATCTTTGATGGAAAGGGTCAGCTGTTCGTTCCACACTGGATTACAGTTACTATTGATCACACGCGTCTTCAGTTTCTGTAGAAACAAAAACCAAAAAGAAAAAAAGTTCAAGCCAAGATGAAAAAAACAAATTCACAAAACAGAAAATTACATAGTACAGTTGATGACAAAGAGGGCTTCACAGAGTAAAAGCTCAATGAAACAATCATCTAGAACAAGTCAATCATGTCCCTTCTTCTCTTAAAACTCAAATGACATTTTTTCTATTTAATTACAGTTAATTACCCCCCAACTAGTGAATTTGAGGGATGACCCTCCACAAAGATTAAGGTTAATTAGCTGTGGGAGATGACATTTGAACAAGATTATGTACTAAGGGAGATTAGTTGACTAGACATGTCTCGATTTCAAGAAGAAGAAGAAAAAACAAATGCTATTGACCCATCAACCAGACTCTGTACTGCAAAAGAAAACATAGTTTGTTATTTAGCGAAGAAGACAACAAAAACGAAGATCGAAACTGAGATCTATCACACATGGTGGCGCCACCAAAACCGTCACATGTGGTGAAATCTTGTGATCAGTCCATCACATTGTGGCTCCTCCATGTGCCTATACTACCTCCTCTATAAACCCTACACTCGATTAAACTCATACATCCAATGCCAATCCTTTCTCATCCAAATTTACTCTAAACCTCCATGTAACTAATATGGTCTATTAACCCTACATTTCGATTAAAGATGATGTACGAAAAATCCAATTTTTGAAGAAAAAACACATTTTTTCTGTAGAAAGCAATAAGATTTGGTAATTAAATGAACAAACCTGATTACCCAACGAGACAACAACATAAGGATCACTGCTAGTGGAATCACGAATCGCGAGATTAATCCCTCTTTTCACATGAACCCTCAGAATCCCTAGCGGCTTATCTTCCATCGCTGCGAGAAAGGTTTCAACTTTATCCGATTAAAGCAAAACCCAAGTCGTAGAAATGGAAAAGAAGACAAAACCCTCTCAAACCCCTTTGCCTGAATTGAAACCAAAGTTAAGGACTTTTGGTGTGATTTATAAAAACTGGAAACGAAGCTGGAATCTGCGAGAAAGAGATAGAATTCATCGACGCGGAGTTCCAAAAACAGTATCGACAGATCTGTTCCGTAGTTTTCGCGTAACCGATTTCATCGCTGCTCCTTTACTTTCTTTAGGGTTCTTCGTTCTGTAGCGTTTCTCACACGTATGCTCCACTTTTTTGTTTTTGCTTTTAGTCCCTATATTTTCTGTATGTTTAAATTATTATCCAGTAACTATCTACAAGTTTGTTTTTGCAACTTTTTAATTATTTACCCATTTGCCCCTTTCATCGTCTACAATTCTAGTGACCAAAACATTTCTGATTTTGTAGTTTTAATTTATCAGTCCTTCTGTTTCATATTAATTATCGTTGTAGAAAAAAAAAATCATTTCAAAATAAGTATCGTTTTAGAGTTTCAATGTAAAATTTATTAATAAGATTCTTCATTTTGTTTTTCTATTGGTTGAAATATGGTTACGTGTATAGGTAATTGTGTTTTTATTTTGAAAATATACAAATTATATATTTTCTTAATATGTGTGCATAAACCTAGAACGACAAATAATATGAAACTAATTGAATATTTTATAACAATCATGAAAAATAGTAGATAGACAACTTACAACTAAAAATTCTATAAATTTTGTTAAAATGTATGCGTAACGGTTTAAATTATATTATTCTAAACCGTTTTCTAAAATTCATGTGTGACAATTTTACTTGCGATATACTAATTTTTTTAATATTTTCAATTAATTTTATAATTATTGATAAATTGATTTTTCCACTATTTAAAACAAAAACTTTTAGTATAGAATCATTAATAAAAAAAATTGGCAAACTTCTGGACTAAGGGAACTTTAAATAAAATGAATTCAAATTAGGAATTAAGGTATGGTGGTTAAATTATAGTACAATTCACTTACTAGGTTATAAACATTCAGTTTGATGTGTATTATTTCAGAATTTTTTATTCTTTCTATTGTATAATTGTATTGTATATTAAAAGTTATAATATAATAATAATTGACTGAAAACCCCAGAAATATTATTGTGTGAACTGATAATAGATGCGTCTGACATTTGTATGCAAGATATTGTATAATATGGAGGAATGGTACGATATGAATACTGAAGTTGACAAAAATAACGTGTGACATGGTGAAATGAATGGATCTACGTACCTTTGAATCAAGAAGAGTTTGTTGGCATATGATTGAAATCAATGGACATGATGAAATTGGGGGAATCTGGCTAGTGGCTAACTGAACAGACACAGAGTGGCTGGACAATAATTAAGGAGAAGCCGTTTCCTATTTTATTTTAATTTAATTTGTTGTATTCTTCCTTATCGTACGTTTGAAATTAAATCATAAGCTGTCACATTGTTTATTTCTATGGATGATATTAATTTTGCGAATATGCTGTTCAATTTGTAAATGACCTGTTGTTTAGTATAATAAAAGGTATATTCTATTAGCCCGCCACTCCTTGTCTTTGACTGAAGGAAAATTCAAAAATTTGGCCGTTTAATTCTTAGACTGGTGTATAATGTTTTCTATTAGCGTACAAATGCTTTCTAACTTACATGTAATTACATGTAGATTTTCTTCCCGTTTTTGTCAGTTAGGCTAATGTAATGGTCACAAGGTCTCACTATCGTAAATACGGCATAAGTTTCATATAGAGGTTTTAAGCCACGTAAATTAGGAATTTTTTTTAAGATTATTAAAAATATCATTCTCTCCATTTCATACTAAGTGTCGTTGTAGAGAAAAAAATTTGTTACAAAATAAGTGTCGTTTTAATATTTTAATGCATAATTTATTAACTTTATTTTTCAGTTTTATTTTTTATTGGTTGAAATATAGTTAGGTATATGTGTAATAATGTTTTTATATAAGAAATCTGCAAAATTAATTGTTTTCTTAATTTGTGTGCACAAGTCTAAATCTGACACTTAATATGAAACATAAGGAGTATTATAACTAAAATAAAATTATTCCATAAACCGAAAAAAAACTATTCAACATGTATTGATTTTTCATATAAGTGCATACATCTTGCATCCAAATCGACAGACTAATTTAGATGCATATATAAAACCACTTTGACATTTGGAATTATACAATGGGCAAAATATACACCAAACATGAAAATTGGGGGGGGGGGGGGGAAACAAAAAAAAAAAAACCAAAACAAAAAAAAAAAGGGGGGGGGGGGGGGGGGAATCCAAAAAAAATCATCTCAAACCAACAAACATTAGGTGGTACATGCACAAACAATTGGATTAACTAGAAAGAGAGAAACATGAATCTGAGATGAATTGAATGAGAAAGATCATTCAGTGTGGACATGGCTAAGCTAAATAAATTCAGCAGACTGAGCCAACAAGATGGATATAACTTTAGTAAGAAAAAAACAAGATGGATAAATATAAATCGAAATATGTTCTGAACTGTTTATCAGTTTGTATATTAACACATGCACATTTATGACGTATATCAAACATATGTTTCACGGTATAACCAGGATTGGATCAGAATCTACAAAAATTTAACTATAAAAATTTTCTAAGACCATCATTAAAGGAGGTTTTAGGGGGGTCTTAAGAGATTGGTCTCATGAATACTGTAAGAACTGATTTTAAAAGTTGTTAATTAAAAATCAATTCTTATGGATTTTTTTCACTGTTCGCAGACTTCACTGACACGTGGCAGTCTACGATTAATTCGTTTTCGAATTTTTTTAATTTTTTTTTCCCAAAAACCACTAATTCTTGGGTTGATATAATTTTGCCAGATATCAAACGTTAAATCATATATACAATAATTTTAGTGGGACGACAATGAGCGGCTCAGGATAAGACATGGAAGAGATGATAAGAAAGTTAGGTGATAAACATAGATCGATCATAATGCATGGAGATGAGACTGATAGCTGTCTGAAACTTATGACATCGGCCTTTATCTATGCTTCGTTGGTTTTGGTCCTATCCGTTTCAGTCATGTGCTCTCTCTATCTGACAATCTTTAGTTATAAACTTTTCGCTTTGGCTTATTGGCTCTGTACCATTCAAAGATCATGGCCCATGTAATGTGCTATCTGCACCTGATTCTGTTTCCATATTAATTTCCATTTACCTACACATATAATTTAACCATTATATGAGAAAACTGATTGCACTTTCCATAGGATAAGATCTCGTTGCAAAAAGACTAGACATCTTTTTAGAGTTTGTCTCCCGCCGTTCCTAGATAATCAATCATGCCTTTGTTTTTTTGTATGCTTCAAAATAACGCGTTTGTCTGGCAATTTATTCGTTTAACCTAAATTAAATAAATTATCAATTAGTACGGACTTATAACCTATTAATATTCTCTCCGTTTCACAAAGAGTGTCGTTTTAAAGAATTTTTTTTGTTACGAAATAAGTGTCGTTTTCGTATTTCAATACAAAATTTAAGAATTTTATTTTCCAGTTTAATTTTCTATTGATTGAAATATAGTTAGGTATATGATGTTTTTATATAGAAAATATGTAAAATTAAATATTTTTTTAATCCGTGTGCACAAATCTAAAACGATACTTATTATGAAATTATTATGAAACAAAGGGAGTACAAGATTATTATTTTTTATTTTCACGTAACTTGTTTTTTGTTCATGTTAGACAATGATAGGTTTTCTGCTTTGTGTTGACTTAGATAAACATTTTGAATTTCAACGCTTCTAAAAGTTAAAAGATTCTTAGCAAAAAAAAAATGTTAAGAGGTAATGAAGAATAAACATGAAACATGCTAAAAGAAACATGATGTGGCAACTAATCGACCATCCCGTTAATAACCAGTCCCTATACAAAAATGTATTTTAGGTATATGGCACGAATCAAGGTAAAGCTGTCGACAGTGCTATTTAACCATGTTAGATGTTACGTGTATATAAGAAATATCACCAGCAGCTAAAATGAATTTTGTTACAACTCTCCTCGAACTCCTTGTATTTATGCTCTGGAATATTAGCTCTGGAATATTATAAATATATTCCATATAGAGTTTTATAAGATTTTTAAGAATTATTAAGTTCTTAATTAGAGGAAACGTGTAACTTTCTCAAGTTTAATACGGGGAGGTTTGTATCGGTGATACCCAAAAGCAGCAAGGATCAGGACAATGGTCCAACGCATGACACGTGATGCTATTTTGTTAGTGCAACTTTATGTTGCTCAGCTTCGATAACGACTGTGTACCATCCTATCACTTCAAATTTTACCCCAAAAAGAGAGAGATTTGATATGTATGAGATTCCCAAAAGAAATCAACTTCATCCTGTTACCCATACTGGCTATATATATATATCGCCGTCCAGATCCTCTATTATTTGTTTGTGTTAATGTTATTAATAATTTTATTACAATGTATATATATTGTCATAAGTTTTAGTGAGGCACTCTAGAAATTTTGTCCGTATATAAATATCTAACAGAAACAGCCATGTCTATTTGTATAACTACGTGTATGTCAAACTAATGACACAGCTCAGATGCTTGATTAGAATGACTTGCAAATCAATGACGTAAAATGCAACGCATATATAAAGTTCTCTTTTATAAACACACAAATGTAATCGCATAACATATTATTCTTCACGGTACGATATATTATATAAAATATATCTGTGGATGCTTCACTTTTTAACATTCTGAAAATGTATTCCATTATTTTCTCTATTTATTTTACCCATGTTTCACGTTTTTGAAAATTGGTTGTGCATTACATTCTGGGTGTGATAAAAGCCTAATTACTATATCTAAAATCAGAATATCATTAACAATAACGGTTTGTTACAGAATAACCTATTTGGTTCAAGTGCTTTTGATGATAACTTATTTTACTATTTATCTAACATACCTAACATACTAAATATACAGAGATAACGTATTTAAATATATATATCATTTTCAACATGTTTTGTTTTCTTATTGCTTTCAGTCATTCATATCACTGGTTTTCTAAATAACATATTTTATTAATTTTAGATTTTAATAAAATAATATTATAACTAATAATAAAACATCTGTTTTATCATATGATGTTTTATTAATTCTAATATTTAATTAATCAAAACTGAAAATTAACATTTTCAACTGACTATCACAACAAACAATATTTAAAATCAAAATAAACAGTTCAACATATATAAATCTAGAATCAGAAATTAATGATTTAAAAAAATATAATTGTGTAAATAAAATAACAACGAGATATCTGAAAAATACATAATATAAACCATGAAATTGATAAATAGAAAGAATCGCAATAATCAACTCTGAATTTGATAGAAAATATGTTTGTATAAATTAATTAGAGTGATCTAAATCTTTTTAATTAAAAATAATTAATTATTTTAATTTAATTAGTGATTAAATAATTGCAAATAAATAAATCATTTTTAACAACTAAATAAATCATTTTCATATAATATTGAATACGATAGGTTTAAGTTTCAAAACTTAATGTGTTATATTGACAATATAAAACTAAAGTTTTAATATTTTAAAAATCCAAATGTAATAAACCTAACCGAAACTGGTTTATTTGTTTACCAATACTCTGATACTTTCTGATTACTACTCGGTACATACACGGAACAAAACTAAACACGTCAATGAAAAAACAAAACGCACGTTTTGTAAAGGGAACAAAAAAAAAGGAAAAGCATCAAAACAGCAACAGAAAAGGAAAATCCCCCAATTAGGCAAAGTTACCAAAATAACCCTAAGCCCTAAACCACCCTATTTATATAATACTATAACCTCTCAGCTCCAACAATCACATTCATTCTTCTTCACAACTCTCTCTCTCTGTGTTTGCGCATAAGAACAAAAAGTTCCATCGATCTCTCGTCCTTCAATTTTTAGTGTGGAATCGTTTGTGAATGGTGGAAACGAATCCGATCGGTGGTAAGTTTACTACACTCTCCCTTCCAATCCAAAGGGCGAGTTTCCTCATCCCTCTCTCTGCTTCCTCTGCTTTCGCTTTCGGATCCTGCAAAGAAGGCTGGTACTTCCGCTGCATCGGCCTCGACCCGTGAATCTCAATCCTCCTCTACCCACCCTAGAAACCCTAATCGGGTTTCTCTTTGATTTGGGATCTACCGTTTTTGTGTTTATATAATCTCTTTCTCTCTCTACTCTATCAAGATGTTGCTCTACAACAAGCAGAAGAAGAACGCTAAGGGAAACCGGATTCTTATAAGCGTAACCGTTCTCGGTAGCGCCGGTCCGATCCGGTTCGTTGCTTACGAGGAAGATTTAGTCGCTTCGGTTATTGATACTGCTCTTAAGTGCTACGCTCGTGAAGGTCGTCTTCCCCTTCTCGGATCCGACTTTAATGATTTTCTTCTCTATTGTCCCATGGTTGGACCTGAAGGTAAAACCGACTCAATTGTCTCTTTTTTTCTTAATCAATCGAATTGGTTTACTAAACCGGGTTTTGGTTTGTTTTGTTGTTGTAACAGCTTTAAGCGCGTGGAATGCAATTGGATCGCTTGGTGCGAGGAACTTTACTCTGTGTAAGAAGCCAGAGGAGAAGAAGGTTGTCAAGGAAGGTAATGGAGCAAGGAAAGGAGGAAGCTTTAAAGCTTGGATCAACAAGTCCTTCAGCCTCAAAGTCTCCACCCATTAAAAAGCTTTTGTTTTTTTTTCAGACAAGACAAAGATCAGTTTTTATGTTTTTTTTTTGCATTTATGATTTGATTCCAATTGTCAAAAAGCTTCTATTGGCATTGATTGAAGCCTTTTTCTTATTCAACGGAAATAAAAAGTTTCAAATTTCTTCATCTTCTTGACTTTTGCATTTATCTTACAGATTAAAACCAAGGATTTGTTGGTGTGTACAAGGAACTGTTCTTTAGTTTACTGTTCTGTCTTGTTGTCTGAAGAGTCATTTTGATTTCTTCCTTTTGCAAGTGGTGATGAAGCTGTGAGAAAGTTTCCGCAATTTGCAGGCATAAATTGTGGACTTTTTTAGTATTATTCGTCTCGAAAAACACGTTTTCAGTTTATTATCAGGCAATAACTTCTTCTGGTGGAACAGAGCTTGATTAGTGTGTTACTACTTGTGGAGAATATTATTTTACCGTATACTTTCTGTGTGTGTTTTTGTCGTAAAGTGTCAAGTGGTGTAAGGGGAAACGTCATGGTCGAATCAAGAAAAGGTGATAAAATCTGTTTTGATTAAAAAAGAAAAAGAAACTTTTGCGATAGAAGAAACAAAGAAAAGTACAATACATACACACCTAGATTCCGTACTAACTTGTACTCTTCTACTAAGTTACCTACTCCTCGTGCTTCCTCCTATTCAGCCTTGCCGTGCTTCATTTCCATTCTTTCTCTCCATACCACGAAAACGACACACTGTTTTATTTGATGCCTCCACGTCTTTCCACCTCTCCTTGTCCAACACGGAGATACTTCTACAAGAACTATGACGACACGCTGCTTTTTGTCTCGCTACCTATGGCCAACCAAGTATTATACATGCGATGGCGATGAGATATTTTATTTATGGCACGTGTACACCATGGTGAGGTTTTGAGACGTAGTAGTAAACTGTTATGACTGAGCTCTCCGTGACACATTCACCATACACGATTTAGTCAAACAAGGAAAGATATACTATCCATTTCTTTGTAGTTTTTTTGTTTTTTTCTCGGATGGATTTATTAATGGAACTAAACCCAAAAGAGAAAATCCAACACAATATGATACAAAGATCCAAACAGAGACATAAATGAAATATATAAAGACCCAACAGAAAGATTCAACATACAAACTCATAAAACTAAACGGCCCAGAACACTAAGTTCAGTAAACACAACAGCTTGCGGTCGTAAGTCCACAAAAAAAGAACCTGTTGGGGAAAAAAGAGTCCTGACATCACCACGTGTACAAACTTGCGGCGCTCAATGTACACGACGTCGAGACTCCATTTCTTGTGGGTTGTTGTAGTACGTTGTGAATTAGGCTGGTAACTAAGGGAACGAAGTGGAACACAACATATGAAAAAATGAACTACAGTGCATGAGCTTAATGTCTAGTCCTGGTTTTGTTTTTTGGGAAGCCAGCCCAACAATCGCCAGATAGATATTAGAGGGCCGTTCTCTGGCCCATAAATCTCTTCACTTTTCTCTTTTTTTTTTCCTGGATGAAATTCACTTTTCTGCTTTCAAGCCTTTGGAAGACACCGCACCAATGTCACAAGATCTCCTCATCATATTCTAAGATCACATGTTGTTGTTACATTTGCTCCCCCACATGGACAAACTACTTCACGAAAAGGTCTTTAAAGACAACAACAATCAGGAGAGTAACACCTTCCACTCACAAGTCACACTCACCAACAACCGCTGAGAGAAACGTGTTTTGTTCTGAGCATATTTATCTACTAGAAATTTAATTGTGTTTTAATGAAATTTCTTTACCAAAAAAACAAAGATTATCTATTATAAAAAATGTTAATCTAAAAATATCTATCATATTAAAACTTTATCAAAGTTCTAAACTAACATTAATCATATGTATATTTGCAGAAAATAGTTTTTTCTTTTAACCATCACTAGGATTCCAATTAAAGATAAATTGATCATTTAATGCATTAGACCATTTAAACAAAAGGTACCATCACACATATGAGATTATATATCATTTCAATAATTTTCTTTTAATTTTGATATTTTCTATTTCAGCATAATAAAGTTTTATATTTTTATTATTCAAATAACTAAATATATTCGTAACTATTATTTAAATATTATAAATAAATAAACCATACACTTTCAGAAGTTGTTTCTCTAACTTCAAAATTATAGCAGTGAAGAGATATCAGTTTCTTTTTTATAGGAATTATTAACTTATCGGTGCCCTTCCACTGATGTCGTGGGCTTGTTGCCCAGTCAAAATAAAAGAGATTCAATCAGTTTTGCATCCTAATGACAAAGTCTCTCGTCCAGACATATACACAAAAGAATTTATGTGGCCATAACATGACTTCTAAATTCAGTCGATGTGCTATTAAATTTGATATATTTAAAGTATTTGATACTGTCAAATGGTCGTTTGTCACTTCAGTCCTCAAAACAATGGCCCTACCAGCGCAGTTTATCCACTCGATCATGGTTTATATTTAAACAACAAATTTTTTGTCTCAGTCAATTGGAGTCTGGAGGGTTATTTCACCAGTACTATAGGTATCATCATACAAGCTTGTTCCTTATTGCCTTATACATGTGTCATATTGAAATACGTTTTGTCAAAGATATTAATTCTATCAGTTGTTGCATGACAATTTGGATATCACCCGCAATGTCTAGAGGTATATCTCAGTTATCTCAGTTTACAGATGATATCTTTGTCTTTACCGATGGAATTGTTGTTTCATTTTTAAAGAGGGTAATGGAAGTTATGGGACAGTTTGCTAGTATATTGAGACTTCATATCAATGCTTCAAAATCTTCAATTTTGCATCTAGACACAATATAACTCCTATGATTGCAGAAGTAGCACGACTAGGGATAAGTGTTGGTAGTTTAGAGTGTGATTAATCACCAAATCTTTTAACCAAGCGTGAATATGGGCCTTTGATCAATAAGGTACGCAATAAAATGATGTCTTGGAGAAACAAATGCATTTCCTATGATGACCGGGTACAATTGATTAAATCGGTAATCTCAAAACTGAAACGAAAATCTTGTTGACAAAATAGGAAGATCCGATTTTGACAAAATTATTCAAAATTTAGATTCTTTAGTTAATTATTTTAGTGTTATGCTAGTGAAAAATCCTGTCATGTATCACATTACAAAATCTCTAAAATGAGTGAAAATACATAAAGATTTTATTTTATATATTAAAAAGGGCAAGAATGTAAAATGTCTATAATTACATTAAAAAAATGTTCGAAAATGTTTTAGAAAAAGAGGCTGAGATATTTTTTTCAATTTTCTTTTCCTTTTACCCTTTTCTAGACTTTTTGGTGAAAATAAATCAATAAATCCTTGAACAATCTATACTATTATTTGTGAAGTGGTTTTTCGCAACGGAGCTCTCACGTTAAAAGTTAGAGCGGTTAATATCATTTATACCCTTAATGAATTTTTATAAAAAAATACCTAAAAATAAAAAACGAATTTCAAATTTAATTAATTAGATAATTGATTAAAATTGACAATAGTAAAAATTATCCAAAATCAAAAAATATATTTTAAAATTAAACAATAATTCCTATATATATTGTATTATTATCTGAAAATGTGTTAACTAAAATTTACAAATTCAAAATCAGAAAATACAAAACTAAATATTATTCAAGTAAAATTCTTAATTTTACATAATTGAAAATAAATATTGAGTGATTTTAAAAATTTATTTATTAATAATGAATATAGTATACAATAAAATTTCCAAAAAATTATATTATGTAAGAATTTTCAAATGAAAACATAAATAATAATTTATCATTATAATTTTTAATTAATAATATATGTATTAATAAATAATTATAAACGCTTAAGCCCGTATATGCGGGCAAAATACTTAGTTAAACTAAAAATACGTGATTAAGAAAGAAAGAAAAAAGCAAAAACCAAATCCCAAAGGATTGGTTCATAATCAGTTTAATTTCGTAGGTTAAGGATATTGTTTTTATTAATCGTCCTCTCTCCCTATTTTCGTATACATATAAAAACCATTTTCTTCCCCTTGACTTAATCTCCTCGTCTACCGTAGTCTCTGTTGTTCACACCGGAGAGAGAGAGAGAGAATCATCGAGAAAGCGATAAACTTTACAATGGATCCGATCGAATCTGTCGACTACGATGGCTTCCAGATCTCCAACGGTAACTCCCACGCCGACCACGGCTGGAAGAAAGTCGTCTACCCAAAACGCAACCGCAAGCAGAAACCCTCCGATCAAACGTTGACTAACGGCAAAACTGTCCCCAACGGAACCGCAGCTAACGGAGACAATGTCTTCCGTTCGCTGGAGGAGCAAGCTGAGGATCGGAGGAAACGGATCCTCGCCGCGAAGATGGCTGTTACAGATGAGGAGGATGAATCGAGATCTAAGCACCGATCCAACGGTTACGACGAAGGGTATGGTTTCGATGACAGCGACGATGAGATCGCGGCGAAGAAGGAGGCGGAGGAGAGTCTGAAGAAGCCGAAACCCAAGAAGAAGGAGAAGAAGCCGAAGGTGTCGTTGCCTGAAGCTGCGGCGCAGATCGATCCTTCAAATCTCGAAGCTTTCCTCCTCGAAGCATCCGTAAGTTCATGTATCTGATGTGAAATCAATAACCCACAAATCGAAATTCAATGTATCTGATACGAAATCGATAACCCACGAATCAAAATTCAAGCTTTGTGTTGTTTGTTTGGTGATAGGAATCGTATGCGAGCCAGCCTGAGATTCAGCTGATGAGATTTGCTGATTACTTTGGGAGAGCCCTTTCCGGAGTATCATCTGTGCTGTTTCCATGGGTGAAGATGTTCAAAGAGTCTCCTTTGTCTAAACTCATCGATGTAAGCTACGTTTTTGTATTGTGATCAAAGTCTAAGTTTGTAAAGCTGACACCTTTATTCAAACAGGTTCCGTTGTCTCATATCCCTGAACCAGTTTACAAAACATCAGTTGATTGGATCAACCAACGTCCTATTGAAGCTCTTGGAGGCTTTGTGTTGTGGGCGTTTGATTGTATCCTCACGGATTTGGCAGCACATCAAGGAGGTGCTAAAACTGGGAAGAAAGGTGCACAACAACAACATACTTCTTCCAAATCTCAGGTAATGTAATGTAAAACCTTTTCCTGGTTCTTTATTGATGAATCTCTCTGATCATTTTTTCTGTTTGGTTTATGATTAGGTGGCGATATTTGTTGCGTTAGCAATGGTACTGCGTAAGAAACCTGATGCTTTGACTAATGTGTTGCCTACTCTGAGAGAGAATCCTAAGTATCAAGGACAGGACAAGCTTCCGGTTGTAGTTTGGATGATGGCTCAGGTTTGTTTTTTTTGTTTCCTTGTGTGAATAAGTACCAAAAATGTAGGGATTTCTGTATTCTGTATTCTGAAATTTTGTAAAATGTGGGTTGTGGACAGGCCTCTCAAGGTGATTTATCCGTAGGGTTGCTTTCATGGGCACACAACTTGTTACCTGTAGTTGGTAATAAGAACTGCAACCCTCAGTCAAGAGATCTCATCTTGCAGTTGGTTGAGAAGTGAGTCAAATGTTTTCTTGTGGTCTCCTTTGCGTTATGTTTGACAAATCATCTAATTTTATTTTTTGTGTAATTTTCGTAATAGAATTTTGTCGAATCCGAAGGCTAAGACCATACTTGTAAGTGGAGCTGTTAGGAAGGGAGAGCGTTTGATTCCACCTCCTTCATTTGAGATCTTGGTGCGGCTTACGTTCCCTGCTTCATCCGCAAGAGTCAAGGTAAGCAGTTAAGCATTGAAACTTACAGAACAAAAATGCTTGATGTGTTTGTTGATCCTGATCACAAAGCATGGTCTCTGATGCACACAGGCTACAGAGAGGTTTGAGGCAGTGTATCCCTTGCTGAAGGAAGTGGCTCTTGCTGGTGCACCAGGAAGCAAGGCGATGAAGCAAGTCACTCAACAGATATTCACTTTTGCTCTGGGATTAGCTGGAGAAGGTATTAGTAACCAAACCAACCCTTGAATCTTTGCTTCAGTTTCTCTTCTCTAAATAGAGATCTAATGTGTTAACGTTGTTACAGGAAATCCTGTTTTAGCGAAGGAAGCTACATCAATCGCTATATGGGCCGTCACCCAAAACGTTGATTGCTGCAAGCACTGGAACAATCTCTATAAGGAGAATCTTGAAGCTAGTGTTGCTGTTCTTAAAAGGCTTGTAGAGGAATGGAAGGAGCACTCCCTCAAGCTATCATCATCGCCGAGTAATGCTGCCACTCTCAACCTAACTATGAAGAGCTTCAGGCTAAAGGTGATAATGCCTTTTACTCTTATAAACTAAGCTAATTTCATCCTCCATTCCATCTCTGACCTGAACTTTGATTTTTTAGAACGAGGAAGCAATCACTGAAGGAAGAGGCAATGGTTCTCTTTACAAAGAAGCTGACAAGTCCTGCAAAGTGATATCAGGGAAACTCTCCCGTGGAAGTGGCTGCCTCAAAGGAACAGCCATAACTCTTGTGGTTCTAGCTGCTGCTGCTGCTGTTCTGTCTTCTAACCCTGAGGCTACATCCGAGTTGAAGAACCTGGTTGACTCATTGGAGCTGCACCAATACTATAACCCAATCATCACAGCTTTGAAGAATTAAGAAACGAGAGAAACAGAACAACGTGAGGATGATAAGCAGAGGTTAACTCTGATTATAGTCAGTGTTGAGAACTTAAGACTGTTTAAATTTGAGTCAAAAGATAACTTTTTCTTCCCTTTTTCTCAAACAAAACAACCTGAGGATGATAAGCAGAGGTTAACTCTGATTATAGTCAGTGTCGAGAATTTAGACTGTTTAAATTTGAGTCGAAAGATAATTTTTTTTCTTCCCTTTTTTTCCATAATGACAATAAAGTTATTTATATTTTGTTTATGCTTTGAGTAAAATAGTCATTACATAGTGATCATGTGACTAACGAGTATATATACAGTCACAAGAATCTTAATAGTCATAGTCTTCTGGCTTTGCAAATGGGTACTTAAGGTAACCGTTCTTGATAGTGGAAGGGTCTTTTGGTTTATCCCAAGGATACTTCATAGATGGATCTCTTGGGAACTTTCTGAAGTTGAGAAATGGTGCCCATAACAGTAGCCTGCAAGGTTATATAATGAGGACTAGAGACATTAAGCACCAATGCGAGTAATGGCAATGGTGAAACTTACCCGGGGAAGAACATGAAGACGAACATGAACTGTAAATACATCTCAAAGAACTTCCTTCTGTACCATCTTACTCTCAGCCAGTTCATGATGATTGGCTAAACAATCATAGTATATTAAGCCCATTAACATGAATCATTTAAATCTTTGGGTGACATTACAATGTCAATGTCTCAAACTTACAGGCATTACAAGGAAGTACCAAACCGATATGATCCCGATATCGAGCACGACGCTGCTTAGTTCCTGCTCATGGTTGACTCCAGTTATTGCTAAGGCCGGATGATCAATCTGCAAAGAACTAAGAAGATTTCTATTTACCATCATTTCTTTCTCTTCAGTCTCAGTCTGCAAGGTCTCATATGTTCTTTACCGTGGCAAGAACTGCACCGAGTTGAGCTGCAAAGATTGTCTTCTTTGTTTCAAAGATTGTCTTCTTTGTTTCAAAGAAGTCACCGGCCTTCGCTCTCATATTGGCAACATACTGTATTAAACAATAAAAGTCAGTTCCCAATGAACAGAGTCTTTTTACTCCCCAAGATTCTTGTTGATGGGCTCTACTAGTAATCAACATAAGTTGGAAGGGAGTCTTACATGAAGAAGAGAGTCGGTGTCAGAGTTGGGTTTGGTGTGAGATGTAATACAGAGAGGAGCTCTGATGCTGCGAGTGAGAGGCCTGGAAGATAGAGAGTACAAAGGATTAGGGGCACAGAGCCCAAGAGGGCAGCAACGACTCATCTCTATGTGTTCTGTCTTGTGAAGTTTCCTTATCTCTTGAGATTGGTTCTAATGGCAGAGAATAATTAGCAGCTTCCAACAGCTTTGGATTATTTTCGGTTGATACCCATAAATTCCACGTGTCGTAAGAGGGTCCCACGTTTTTGTTTTGGCATATGTAGTATATTTTATCCTGAAAATGAAAAAGAAAATAACAATTATCATTCCAAATCCTACATGTTCCAAGCTCTGTTAAGAAGAATTAATCCCTTGTAACTATCTTTGTTGTGATTTCACAGTAACGATTGCTTGTAAGCTATGATTAATCCTCATTTTCATTACATAAAGAGTGATATCGTGTGTGGTTTGTTACAAATGCAGAAACTGAGACTGAAGCTGACGACTTATAGAAACATGCAACTCTTGATTGAACTAGAAGAAGCTGGTTTAGTAGTGTTATCTTCGATAGCATCAAAGGCTAGTGACAAAGTCATGGAAGCAGAATCTTTTGACCAGACAAAACTTATGGACCCTTAATGTTCTTCACAAGATAGACACAGAATCACAGATAGGTCCTACAAATCCCAAGCTATTGGAGACAAACCACCATACCTTATGGTACTTAACAACATCTTTGAGTTAACTTGAACAAGTGTAATACATTGTTCTGTCTAAGTACTTTACTGTTTTGCTGAAAATGTACTCCTATGCTGTATAGCCATTCTTTGGACTGTTTGGATATGGAGGTGCATATGCGTGTATGCATTTGGGAAGGTGAGAGTATTTTAATATCATGTTTCACCGATCAATGTTTCTTTCTTTATGTGCAATCCAACTCACTTGACACTTGCATGGTTATGCGTACTTTGGTGTCTTCAAAGACTAAACAGTCCAAGAAAGTATTCACACTGCAACTCAATAAAGAAGCATTGATTGACAATTGTTGTCTGACAATTGTTGTCTAGAGGTATATCTCAGTTATTACAGTTTCCAGATGATATCTTTGTCTTTACCGATGGAATTGTTGTTTCACTTTTAAAGAGGGTAATGGAAGTTACAGGACAGTTTGCTAGTATGTTGAGACTTCACATCAATACAACTCCTATGATTGCAGAAGTAGCACGACTAGGGATAAGTGTTGGTAGTTTGTCCATTTGGTATAAAGACTCTAAGATTCATCGAAGGTGTTGCTATGAGTTTGGGAGAATCTGTGTTATCCCAAGTCGGTAAGAGAACTAGGGGTACGAAGACTCTGACTCTGAGATTCATCAAAAGTATTTGCTCTGAGTTAGTGTGGTAGATTTTCTCATTTTTGTGATCTCTATGGATTCAATATTATTCATTAAGACAAAAAATTTAAGATGTTAAGGAAGATATGAAAAAGATTTAGATTTAGAAGAAACTATTAAATTTAAAGAAAACAGCTTATCAATTCATATTATTTGAGATTAGAAACAGACAGACTGTGTTTTTTTTGTTTGATGACTGTTTACAAACAAACAAAAAACACTGAAGAGATTTCCAGAGTAAAGGACCACCACTACTTAAGTTTTGACTTTAGTTGTACTTGAGATATTTTTGAATTATGATTTTAATTGTACTTGGGAATTTTTAAATCTTTTGTTCAGTTCAGTTTATATTATATAAAAGTTTAATTTCGTATTGACTAGGCATGTAAAAGTAAATTAAAATGGCATATATTTTATTAAAATAAAGTCACTATTTTTATTTCCTATTGACAAGTCATAGTAAAACTATTTAAATGATTACTTAGTATGATATATCTAGTTATTTACATTAATCAATATATATAACATTTATAAAAAATCTTAATAACCGATAAGAATATTAATAATAAATCAATTTAACTAAAATTATAAATTTTATTTTTAGTTATAACAAAATTTATTCAAAAAAATCTAAAAAATCATATTAAAATTTTAAGTATTTTTATAAGATAATGAATTAATTAATTTCTTAGTTAATAATATAATATTATTATTTTTTTGTAAAACAAAAAAATAAATTCTACGTTATTTTTGATAAATTTTATACTTATATATAAATTAAATATGAAAAAATTATATTAAATTAATAATTTAACCTATTTTAAAATGCTTCTTTAGTTAATTATTTTAGTGTTATGCTAGTGGAAAATCTTGTCATGTATCACTTTAGAATATCTCTAAAATAAAGAGTGAAAATACATAAGAAAATTATTTTATATTAAAAAGGGTCAGAATGTAGAATGTCTATATTTAAACTGAGGCTGATATATTTTTCAATTTTTTTCCTTAAACAAAATGTTCTAAAATGTTTTTTAAAAAAAAACAGAGGCTGAGATATGTTTCAATTATTTGTTTCCTTTTACCCTTTTCTAGATTTTTGGAGAAAAGAAATCAATAAATCCTTCAACAATTAAACTAAAAAAATACGTGATTAAGAAAAATAAAAAAAAGGATTGGTTCATAATCAGTTTAATTTCGTAGGTTATATACAAATCGTCTTCTATCTCTATTTTCGTATATATATTAAAAGCCATTTCCTTCCTCGTCTACTGTAGTCTCTGTTTTTCACGCCGGAGAGAGAGAGAGAGAGAGAGAGAGAGAGACAGAATCATCGAAAAGAAACGACAAACTTTACAATGGATCCGATCGAATCTGTCGAGTACGATGGCTTCCAGATCTCTAACGGTAACTCCCACGCCGACCACGGCTGGAAGAAAGTCGTCTACCCAAAACGCAACCGCAAGCAGAAACCCTCCGATCAAACGTTGACTAACGGCAAAAGTGTCCCCAACGGAAACGCAGCTAACGGCGACAATGTCTTCCGTTCGCTGGAGGAGCAAGCTGAGGATCGGAGGAAACGGATCCTCGCCGCGAAGATGGCTGTCACAGATGAGGAAGATGAATCGAGATCTAAGCACCGATCCAACGGTTACGACGAAGGGTATGGTTTCGATGACAGCGACGATGAGATCGCGGCGAGGAAGGAGGCGGAGGAGAAGGAGAAGAAGCCGAAAGCCAAGAAGAAGGAGAAGAAGCCGAAGGTGTCGTTGCCTGAAGCTGCGGCGCAGATCGATCCTTCAAATCTCGAAGCTTTCCTCCTCGAAGCATCCGTAAGTTCATGTATTTGATGTGAAATTGATAACCCACAAATCGAAATTCAATGTATCTGATGTGAAATCGATAACCCACAAATCAAAATTCAAACTTTATTGTTTTGTTGTTTGGTGATAGGAATCGTATGCGAGTCAGCCTGAGATTCAGCTGATGAGATTTGCTGATTACTTCGGGAGAGCACTCTCCGGAGTATCATCTGTGCAGTTTCCATGGGTGAAGATGTTCAAGGAGTCTCCTTTGTCAAAGTTGATCGATGTAAGCTACATTTTCCGAGTCAAAGTCTAGGATTAGGTTTGTAAAGCTGACACCATTATTCAAACAGGTTCCGTTGTCTCATATCCCTGAACCAGTTTACAAAACATCAGTTGATTGGATCAACCAACGTCCTATTGAAGCTCTTGGAGCCTTTGTGTTGTGGGCGTTTGATTGTATCCTCACGGATTTGGCAGCACATCAAGGAGGTGCTAAAAGTGGGAAGAAAGGTGCACAACAACAACATACTTCTTCCAAATCTCAGGTATTGTATTGTAAAACTTTTTCCTGGTCCTTGATTGATGAATCTCTCTGATCTTTTGCCTTGTTTGGTTGATGATTAGGTGGCTATATTTGTTGCATTAGCGATGGTACTGCGTAAGAAACCTGATGCTTTGACTAATGTGTTGCCTACTCTGAGAGAGAATCCTAAGTATCAAGGACAGGACAAGCTCCCGGTTGTAGTTTGGATGATGGCTCAGGTTTGTTTCTTTTTTGTTTCCTTGTGTGAATAAGTACCAAAAATGTAGGGATTTGTTGTTTCTGTGATTTGTATTCTGAAATTTTATAAAATGTGGGATGTGGACAGGCCTCTCAAGGTGATTTATCCGTAGGGTTGCTTTCATGGGCACACAACTTGTTACCTGTTGTTGGTAATAAGAACTGCAACCCTCAGTCAAGAGATCTCATCTTGCAGTTGGTTGAGAAGTAAGTCAAAAGTTTTCTTGTGGTCTCCTTTGCGTTATGTTTGACAAATCATCTAATTTTTTTTTTTTTTAATGTAATTTTCGTATTAGAATTTTGTCAAATCCAAAGGCTAAGACCATACTTGTAAGTGGAGCTGTTAGGAAGGGAGAGCGATTGATTCCACCTCCTTCATTTGAGATTTTAGTGCGGCTTACGTTTCCTGCTTCATCAGCAAGAGTCAAGGTAAGTAGTAAAGCATTGAAACTTACAAAACAAAAATGCTTGATGCGTTGGTTGATTCTGAACATAAAGCATGGTCTCTAATGCACACAGGCTACAGAGAGGTTTGAGTCAGTGTATCCCTTGCTGAAGGAAGTGGCTCTTGCCGGTGCACCAGGAAGCAAGGCGATGAAGCAAGTCACACAACAGATATTCACTTTTGCTCTGGGATTAGCTGGAGAAGGTATTAGTAACCAAACCAAGCCTTGAATCCTTGCTTCACTCTCTCTTCTCTAAATAGAGATCTAATGTGTTACCGTTGTTACAGGAAATCCTGTTTTAGTCAAGGAAGCTACTTCAATCGCTATATGGGCCGTCACCCAAAACGTTGATTGCTGCAAGCACTGGGACAATCTCTATAAGGAGAATCTTGAAGCTAGTGTTGCTGTTCTTAAAAGGCTTGTAGAGGAATGGAAAGAGCACTCCCTCAAGCTATCATCTTCGCCGAGTAATGCTGCCACTCTCAACCTAACTATGAAGAGCTTCAGGCTGAAGGTGATAATGCCTCTTACTCTTATAAACTAAGCTAATTTCATCCTCCATTTCATCTCTGACCTGAACTTTGATGTTTTTAGAACGAGGAAGCAATCACTGAAGGAAGAGGCAATGGTTCTCTTTACAAAGAAGCTGACAAGTCCTGCAAAGTGATATCAGGGAGACTCTCCCATGGAAGTGGCTGCCTCAAAGGGACAGCCATAACTCTTGTGGTTCTAGCTGCTGCTGCTGCTGTTCTGTCTTCTAACCCTGAGGCTACATCCGAGCTGAAGAACCTGGTGGACTCATTGGAGCTGCACCAATACTATAACCCAATCATCACAGCTTTGAAGAATTAAGAGATGAGAGAAACAAAACAATAAATTTGAGTCAGTGTTGAGAGTTTAGACTTCGAGTCAAAAGATATTTTTTTCTTCCCTTTTTTTTTTCCATAATGACAATAAAGTTATTTATATTTATTTTATGCTTTGAGTAAAATAGTCATTACATAGTGATCATGTGACTAACGAATATATATACAGTCGCAAGAATCTTAATAGTCATAGTCTTCTGGCTTTGCAAATGGGTACTTAAGGTAACCGTTCTTGATAGTGGAAGGGTCTTTTGGTTTATCCCAAGGATACTTCATAGATGGATCTCTTGGGAACTTTCTGAAGTTGAGAAATGGTGCCCATAACAGTAGCCTGCAAGGTTATATAATAAGCACTAGAGACATTAAGCACCAATGCGAGTAATGGCAATGGTGAAACTTACCCGGGGAAGAACATGAAGACGAACATGAACTGTAAATACATCTCAAAGAACTTCCTTCTGTACCATCTTACTCTCAGCCAGTTCATGATGATTGGCTAAACAATCATAGTATATTAAGCCCATTAACATGAATCATTTAAATCTTTGGTGACATTACAATGTCAATGTCTCAAACTTACAGGCATTACAAGGAAGTACCAAACCGATATGATCCCGATATCGAGCACGACGCTGCTTAGTTCCTGCTCATGGTTGACTCCAGTTATTGCCAAGGCCGGATGATCAATCTGCAAGGAACTAAGAAGATTTCTATTTACCATCATTTCTTTCTCTTTAGTCTCAATCTGCAAGGTCTCATATGTTCTTTACCGTGGCAAGAACTGCACCGAGTTGAGCTGCAAAGATTGTCTTCTTTGCTCCAAAGAAGTCACCGGCCTTTCCTCTCATATTGGCAACATACTGTATTAAACAATAAAAGTCAGTTCCCAAGGAACAGAGTCTTTTTATTCCCCAAGATTCTTGTTGATGGGCTCTACTAGTAATCAACATAAGTTGGAAGGGAGTCTTACATGAAGAAGAGAGTCGGTGTTAGAGTTGGGTTTGGTGTGAGATGTAATACTAAGAGGAGCTCTGAAGCTGCGAGTGCGAGGCCTGGAAGATAGAGAGTACAAAGGATTAGGGGCACAGAGCCCAAGAGAGCAGCAACGGCTCATCTCTATGCTTGTGAAGATTCCTTATCTCTTGAGATGGTTCTAATGGCAGAGAGTTATTAGCAGGTTTCAGCAGCTTTGGATTATTTTCTTTTGATACCCATAAATTCCACGTGTCATTAGAGGGTCCCACGTTTTTGTTTTGGCATATGTAGTTGTATTATATATCCAGAAAATCAAATAAAGACAACAATTCTCATTCCAAATCCTACATGTTCCAAGCTCTGTTAACAAGAAGTAATCCCTTGTAACTATCTTTGTTGTAAGCTATGATTAATCCTCATTTTCATTACATAAAGAGTGATATCGTGTGTGGTGGTTGTTACAAATGCAGAAACTGAGACTGAAGCTGACGACTTATAGAAACATGTAACTCTTGATTGAACTAGAAGAAGCTGGTTTAGTAGTGTTATCTTCGATAGCATCAAAGGCTAGTGACAAAGTCATGGAAGCAGAATCTTTTGACCAGACAAAACTTATGGACCCTTAATGTTCTTCACAAGATAGACACAGAATCACAGAGTGAGACATTTGAATGTCTCCATGTTACCGGGATGTTGAAGTCGGCTAACAATACATGAATCTCCCATCACGAACAACATGCCTTGTTTCCACAATTGCATTATTTTTGTTTAGTTTTTGAATCTGCACGATTATATTCATCTATAAAAGAGTTTTACTTGTTCTGTTTGACCTCAAATAGCTACTCCTTCCGTTTCATATTACTTGTCGTTATAGAGAAAAAGTTTCGTTTCAAAACAAGTGTCGTTTTAGAGTTTCGATGTAAAATTCATTAATAAGATTCTCCAATTTATTTTTCTATTGGTTGAAATATGGTTAGGTGTATAGGTAGTTGTGTTTTTATTTTGGAAATATACAAAATCATATGTTTTATTAATAGGTGTGCATAAACCTAGAAGGACAAGTAATATGAAACGGAAGGAGTACTTAGTAAAGGGAAAATAACATCTTTTGAAACTGAAGTTTCAAGATTTTGAAATTGGAAATCCCCAAATTTAATAAAGTGAGTGTATTTATTCAGTGTGATGTTTTTTTAAGACTTTCTATTTATTATTGCAACATTAATAAGAATCATTAGAGAATGCTTTTTGATAGTATTGAAAGAGGGGTCACTGGATCCCCCACCTTTCTCCAACAGCTCTTATAATTCAACATCATTGCTGAATGCTCTCACCTTTTTTACTCTTTCCACTATTCTTTCTAAATATCATATGTATTGTTTATGTTTCTAGTTCTTTCCTTTTATATTTTTACTTTGTATTTTTACCTATATATTTACTCCTCTACCATTTATCTAATATCTATATATTAGTATAAGACTAATTAGTTTTAGATTAATAGTATTATGATAATCAAAAAGAAAAATTACCTTTCATTTTTGGCAGTCAATAAACTTTGATCCTTACAATCATAATACTATTACATTTGATCCCTTTCTCAAATAAAGTGTTACGACAACACACTTTTTTCATGGAAGCGACAAGTGAGTTTTCTAAGTTTTCACATTTTTCAGAATCCTAAGTGAGTGTCGAAATTGTTTTTCTCCTTTTTGTGTGGGATTAGTGAGCGCCATTACTGTTTTAGAAAGTTGATCACATGTCAAAAGCCTTAACCTAAAAGCTTAGGCTGCAAAACCCCACCACCATTTTAAATTTATTTATAATCACGATATTGATTCAGCCGACGAATGTTAATCATTGTGGTCGTTTCCTCTTTCTTGTTTTTAATGATAAACTAAAATAAATATACAGCATAAAAACATTGGTTAGTAATAGTTCAATATTGTCTTTAATTAGTCGAGTTCATATGTTGAATACATTAAATACATATTTTCTTAGGAGCGGTTCACATCTTCATTATAACATGTTTTTTTCTCCCCCTGAAATTAATCTATACATCAATCAACTAAAACACCAAGAGATGATGTGAAAGTATGAACCCATGTACCCTTTATACATACAGTATAACCTCTTTAAATTAATACTCTATAAATTAATATACACTAAAAATCTCTATAAAATAATATAGTTTTATAATTCCAAATTGAGTTTTTGGTTCAATTAGTATATCGATAAATTAATAATCTCTATAAATTAATAATCTCTATAAATTAATAAAAAATATAGTTTTGGTGTAGTTCCAACATTATTAACTTATAGAGGTTTCAGTGTAGTTAGCTTTCGAATCTGATAATTATATAGATACGGGTATTCTGAAAAATAAGAAAAAATGAAAATTTAATTACTCTTACGTTGAAAAATATCAGGAAAGACAGTGAGGTGGGAGTGACCTGTCATTAGACTTTGTATTAGCCACACCACATGGTACCTTCCATTCACGAAATTATTTGTTGCATCACGAAATTATTTGTTGCATTATGAAATTAAAATCACAAAATCATTCTAACGTATATATTTCCAGTATTAGTACTTCCTTTGTTTCATATTATTTGTAGGCAAAAAATTTTGTATCAAAATAAGTATCGTTTTAGAGTTTCAATACAAAATTCATTAATAAGATTCTTTATTTTATTTTTCTATTAATTGAAATATGGTTAAGTGTATAGGTAATTGTATTTTTATTTTAGAAATATACAAAATCATATATTTTCTTAATATATATAAATAAATCTAGAACGAGAAATAATATGAAACGGAGGAAGTTGTATATAATCATCACTGATTTCTGGTTAATAACACCTCTTTTTAGATTTAATTTAATTCCGACATAACAACTTAAGTAGATATACTGGACCGTTAAATATTTAATGATTTCGATACTTATTCATACATTTGGTGATGATTATCTCTTCGTTAACACGCGAATATATTTGGCAAGGTCACAAGCTCAAATCAAAGATTTATATATATTTAGAATGTGTTTCGAAAAAGTCAGAATTTGTATGTCAATGTGAACCATTCCGCTAACTAACAGAATAATAATAAAATATCATACATCACAATGTTGAAATGTCCTTTCAATATTGTATATAAAATGGACACGCTCTAACTCAAATTAATTAGGTTTGATTGATGTGGATTTTTATACAAAACAGTGGCACATAATGTTAGACCGGTCCAGGTACTATTACTTTTTTTTTTGCTCCTTCCATTTATAATATTAATTACATTGTTGACACTTGACACACATTACAAATTGTAATTGTTTATGCATTTCTGGCTATTGGCTATAAATGATGTCTACAAATGTAATTATTATTGAATCTCTCTAATAAAAAAATTACCAATATAATATTAATTTAATATCATTATTAACTTTCAAAAAGAAAATTGAATCTATAAAATAAATGGCATCAAAATATCTTAAATTTTTAAAAGTTGTTTGGATAAAAATGTTTTCAGATTTTTTTCATTTTTATTATTTTTTCTTTGACGATGTTCTTATTTTTTATATAAATAATATCATATTTCTATGAACAGTAAATTTTAATTACACAAAAGACTTAAGCTATAGCTAAAACATATGCAGTTCAATTATGTTTTAGAGATACAATGATTGTATAAACAGTTGGAAACCGTATCAATACCTCAGTAGTATTAGTATTGATCTAAGCGGGGGGGAATAACTCGACATCATACTATTCGATCAACAAAAGAATAAATCCGATTTTGTAAATACTAAATATCGTGGTTGCCTTTTGGTCTTGGTTGTAACAGTGGCTTCATGTCTTGTCCTCCTTTTGATTTTTCCTCAGGGGCCTATTAATACTGGTCAAAAAATGAAAGAAGTAAAGTGGTGTTAAATAAAAGGAAACTAAAGCAAATATTATTACGCACTTTCAAATTACCATATTCAATCCATTGTACGACTAACAAAAATGTTATTATATACTTTCAAACCATCACTATTACCTAGAGAACAAGCGGTTTAATTTTTTTTTTTTGACTAAATTATTAGTTTAGTTCTTATATGTCTTTCGGGTTAATTTATAATACATATTTTAATTAAAAAAATCTACTGTAAAAATTATATATTATGTCTCAATAGAAAAATATAAGAAAAATATGAATGATCTCATAATTCGTGTTTTCAAGAATTGGATTATTTGAATTAAGTGGCAAAATGTTTCGACAGAACCGAATCAAACGAAACCAAGCATACATACTCTAGTAGTAGTAGAAATGGATTGGAGATTTTGTCAAACCGGATGGTTTAGTAATCAGATAAACCAAAGTTCCCATCCCACTGAAAACGTGAAATCCGAAGATTTTAAAAGCATGGGGTCCTCTCCGCGCATGTGGGTCACGGGTATGGGTCTGCTTTTTCCGCCCAAAGCGAAAGAAATAGTGGCGGGGTCATATAAACCACGTGGCACGCCTGTTTATTTCTTTTAAATATTTTAATTAATTCCATTTCTTTTGCTTAAGAAGTTTAACAAAACTAAAATAAATTTTCAACAATATGATTGCGTCACGATCAATGTTTAATTATAAAATCAGTAGCTTGACGACAAAAATAATCGTAAATCAATAGCTCCGACCCTAAAAGAATCCGCTCTCTTTTATATATTTTCAAAGTATTATATTTGTTTGGATCAATTATTGAAATTTTTTAATATATCAAAATATATTTATTTTTAAAATGTGAAAATAATATATATGATACAAGCTTTTTAAAACTATCGTATAGTTTAATACACTATTTAAGAGAAATAAATACTGATAATGACCTACAGTATCAAAATAGATGGATTGATATAAAAGAAGAAATTGTGACCGTATTTCAGAACAAAAAAAATCGTAAAAACTAAAAGCCAAAACAATGGTGTTAAAAATACATAATAACTATATTTTATTTTAATTGTTGTTCTGGATTTATACACACAAATTAATAAAACATATAAGTTTGTATATTCTTAAAATAAAAATATCATTCTCTATACACATAATCATATTTTAATCAATAAAAAAATAAACGGGAAAATCTTGTTAATAATTTTTGCATTGAAATTCTATAACGACAGTTAAATAGAAACAAATGAAATAATGTCTTAGTCAACCATAAATTAATAACATTTTTAACGAATAATTTGTTTTTAGCATATTATAAAACTAAATACCAATTTAGACTTAATAAGCTTTGTTTTTAGTGTTTAATAAACATGATGCTAACCTCTTTTCCTAACCTAAACATTAATTATCCTTGACTTCTTTGTATATATTTTTCTCTCTTTTTTGGGAATATACGCATTTGCTTGCTTGTCAAATTAAAATTCAAATAATAAAACTCAAGAAAATAAATATTTTTTTAAAAAAAAAAAAGAAAAAAACGTCTACGGTCGGTCCGAGACTCGGAACTAAAACTTACTTAAGCTGACAAGTCTTTCTCTGTTCTTCCCACAACACCGTCCCACACGCATTCTCTCTCTCTCTCTCTCTCTCTCTCTCTCTCTCTCTCTCTCTCTCTCTCTGTAAATATTTGCTCAAAAATCTCATTTACTCTTCGAACCTTTCATCGTCGTCTTAGTCTCATGGCTGCCAACAGATTCGCGACCTTGATCCACCGCAAAACCAACCGGATCACTCTCGTTCTCGTCTACGCTTTCCTCGAGTGGTCTCTCATCTTCTTCATTCTTCTCAACTCTCTCTTCTCTTACTTCATCCTCAGATTCGCTGATTACTTCGGTCTCAAGCGACCTTGCCTCCTCTGTTCACGACTCGATCGGTTCTTCGACCCTTCCGGTAAATCTCCTTCCCACAAAGATCTCCTCTGCGATGATCACTCCCTCGAGATTTCTACAGTTCCTTCAAAACCTCTTTTTGAATCCAAAGGTTCCCTCGAAGGTCGTGATGAGTTCCCAAAGGAGTTGGTCTGTTGTCCTCTGATGGAGCCTGATCTGGGGGATGATAAAGGTTATGGCTTTATTACAGCGAATCTGATCGGAGATGATGTTCAAGTTCATAATGGTCGGCTTTTCAACGAACGGTCCCGATCTATCTTTGTCTTGGAAGAAGGGTTAGGATCCGAGCATTTGATTGATTCTCAGGAACGAAGCTTCACAAGGTTTGAAGAAGAAACAGAGGAGAGGGTTGTTGATGAAGAACAAGAAGAAACAGAGGAGAAGGTTGTTGATGATGAAGAAGAAGAAGAAACAGAGGAGAAGGTTATTGATGAAGAAGAAACAGAGGAGAAGGTTATTGATGATGATGAAGAAGAAGAAACAGAGGAGAAGGTTGTTAATGATGAAGATGATGATGAGTTCTCTTGCTTTGTATCGAGTTTCGACTGTAACAAAGAAGTTGTTGTAAGGGAGAAGGAAGAAGAAGAAAACAGAGTGGATCTAGTTATGGAGGTCGATGAAACGGATGATAAACCTGCGCCGGCGACAAATCTCGAGTTCTACATTGACGACCAGGACTGTCATTTGATTCCTGTCGGAGAATTCTACAAACCTACCGAGGAAGTCCGAGAGATTTCCGACGTTAACGGTGACTTTATCCTCGATTTTGGCGCTGAACCTGATTTCACGGCGGCGGCGGCGGCGGAGGAGGAGGAAGACGTGAGGTTATCTTCCGAGGAAGAAGTATCGAAACCGGACAATGCTAAGACGAACCAAGGTGCTTTGTTAATGCTCATTTGTCCTGATCAACAACAACAACAACCTGAACCTGACTTCTCTGCGGCGGCGGAGGAGGAGAAGGAGCAAGTCTCCGCGGTTCCCTCACCGAGAGAATCGAAACAGGACGACGATGAGACGAAACAAGGTGCTTTGTTTAAAATTCTTACAAACACTTTCTAACTCTTCTTTTCCTAATGAGTCTTTGAGTTTGATGTTTTTTATTACTCTTCTTGTCCTAATTATATCGTAGGTTCTTTGATAGATGATGAGTTACTTCAAGTGCAAACCGACGAAGAAACAGACGGAGAGGTTTCTATAGGCACAGAGATTCCTGATCACGAGCAACTCGGAGATAACCAATCCCACGAACTCATTCCTCAAGACAACGACGACGACAACAATCATGGTAATTAAATGTTTTACAATCTTGAATATATACGCTTTGGTTTCTAATTAACATATTGCGTTACTTCATCCACAGAGAATGATACGTTGGAGTTCAAAACAGTGGATATTGAGACAAGGAGACCTGTCTTACACGCCAACGAAGAGCGGCTTCTTAAAACTTCACGCTCGATTGAAAGCTTGCACGGTCTACACAACGCTATGTTTCAACTAGATCGAACAGAACCAGAACCCACACTTAACAGTATGGAACTACTCACCGTGGACAAGCTGAAGTCGGAGTTAGAAGAAGAGAGAAAGGCTCTCAACGCTTTATACGAGGAGCTGGAGGAAGAGAGGAGCGCGTCGGCCACTGCAGCTAATGAAACAATGGCGATGATCAATAGGTTGCATGAGGAGAAGGCAGCGATGCAGATGGAGGCGTTGCAGTACCAGAGAATGATGGAGGAGCAGTCTGAGTTCGATCAAGAAGCCTTGCAGCTGTTGAATGAGCTCATTGTGAAACGAGAGAAGGAGAACGCGGAGATCGAGAAGGAGCTAGAGGTGTGTAGAAAGAGATTGGAGGAGTATGAAGCTAAAGAGAGGATGGGGATGATGATGAGGAGAATGAGAGACTCATCTGTTGATTCTTATAGAAATAATGGTGATTCAGATGAGAATAACGGAGAGTTACAACACAAGAACGTTGAAGAGAGTGAGATGGAGAACACTCCTGTTGATGTTGTGCTTCGTCTTGATGAGTGTTTAGATGATTATGAAGGAGAGAGGCTTTCTATTCTTGGGAGGTTGAAGTTTCTTGAAGAGAAACTCACAGCTCTTAATGATGAAGAGGACAAGGAAGAGGAAGCTAAAACGTTTGAGAGTAATGGTAGCATTAATGGAAACGGGCATGTTCATGAAAAGGAGACAAATGGGAAGCATAGAGTCCTCAAGTCAAAGAGACTACTTCCACTCTTTGATGCAGTTGATGGAGAGATTGGAAACGGAGACCACTATGAAAATGGGGTTGATGAATCGGAGAAAGGTGAGATTGTAACGGTGGAAGAGGAAGTGGATGAGCTATACGAGAGACTAGAAGCTTTGGAGGCAGATAGAGAGTTCTTGAGACATTGTGTTGGCTCATTGAAAAAAGGGGACAAAGGTGTTCATCTTCTCCATGAGATTCTCCAACATCTACGTGATCTCAAGAATATTGATCTTATTCGTGTTAGAGAAAATGAAGACATGAGTTATTGAGTTTGGGTTTGGGTTTGAGTTCACTCTATGCATGTGGTGGCATGAAGAGAACAAATCATACAGGTACATAATCTCTGGTTTTATTTTGCCTCTAAGACTTCTTAAACTAGTTGATTGTAAAAAAAAAAAATGTTATAAAGAAGAATCAATTTTCTTGTTTGTAATAAGGTTAGGGAGTGACTGTGTTGCTTGAGAGGCAAGGAACAACAAGAAAAGGTCTAGATGAAGAAGAAAATGCCATAAAAGTCTCAGATAAAATATCCATCTGATTCACTTATGTTGTGTCAGATGAGAATGTCAGTCTTTTCATTTGTTTTAATTCTTTTGTGGTTTTTATTATAAAAAGTGAAGATTTACTATATAGAAAGAGAGGAGTGTGAGCATAATTTTTCACTTTTTTTATTTGTCTTTATGAGTGGTAATAGAAAAAAGAGGTAGAATGATGAGTGTATGTGTGTGTAGTGTAGTGGTAAGGTGAGATATTGCTATTAAAAAAAAGCCAAAGGGCAAGCTGTCAATCTCTTGGATGTTTGTGGCAGAGCTCAGAATGATTTCATCAAAGATGCCAGCTCCAATGTACATAATGGTTTTGTTTTTTATTGGACTTTTCAGAACATTTAGGAACTTTCCGGGTGAGTTTTGAATCACTGTTTATAGGTGGGGTAAGTAACCTCTTCATTTGTTTTCTTTTTGGATTGTAACTTGGTAGCAATTACTCATGTAACTCCCTTTGCAAAGACGACTCTCTTGTTCGTATTACCTTTTTGTATTGTTTTTATTCGTGTATTTTTAAAACTGATTATGTTTAGACAAGTGGTTGTAAATTGTAATGCAAGTTATTTTAGGATCGATTTGGCAGGAATGGGTTGTAAGCAATATGTTAATTTGGTTGGTAGAAAATCAACAAACTACATATAATATAAGACGTTGGCTTTAAGCAAAAAATAAGTACACACACACACAAAATATATGTATACACATACTGTATTTAGTGATCAGTCTAAAACTTATACGTATACAGAAAAGCTTAGACAACCACCTTAGGTCTCAGTCTATGGTGCATTTCATACACCGGACGTCGTTGATTTTTTTCGCCTTGGTTCTCTGTCAAAGGTTAACTCTCTGAGGTTGGAGCTGTACGGACACTTACAAATTTCAACGGTAAGTTTCAGCGACTAAACTATCTTTGTTTTATAGTCGCTGGTAACAGGGACAAGGTTCAGAGTCACTATTAAATTTTAAACCACTAAAAAAGAAATAAATGACTAGAAGTGTTAGCCGCTTGTGTCTTGTTGTAAATATGTTGCAGAAGTAACGTTATAAGACCATCATTATTCTCAGTTTCTTAAATGGAATTCTTAGTTTTGAATAAGAGATGGTTCTTAGTTTTTTTTTTAGTTTTGCCGAAAATGTAAAAAAAAACAAAAAAACAAAAACAAAAAAATGTTAGATCATGAGTTAAAACTCCGGTTAAAAGATCGGGGATAATGATATCCTAAGATTTAGTTAGTGTTGTTAGCCACTAGAAACTTCAAAGGCAAACAACAAGACATGTATCTGGTCGCTATTATGATCACTAGCTATACTTGTTTCTTATTGTTTCTGTATACGATTGTTTATTTTGTCACTTTCATTCGAAAACAAACGGAGTATATGTCTCATCATAAATTCTAAACATTATTGAACTAAATAAATAACATAAAATCTTTAAATAGATGATTTTATATGACAACTAGCTATCCAGCTAACCCAAATAATGTGACAGTTAAGAGATTCTTCAAACGTCTGCTGAAATCACCAAAAGATTGGTTGCTTTAGACTTTAGATCATTTAGAGTCTTACCAATGTCTGACCATCTTATAAAATGTAGAAATATCCCAATATATAAAAGGGATTGAATTAGTGTTTTTAGAGTGTCCACATTGGATTGGAAAATCAACCAATGAAAATACTTTTTTTTGCCATGTCACAATGATTGAGTTAGCCATTTCGTGTGGGCTGTAAAAATTATAAATCGGCCATTCACGAGCCCAAACATTTTTTTCATGTCAAGTTTTGCAAATCTCTTTTCCAAGACTGTTCCACTTCGTCTTCTCCAATCTCTGAGTTCATGTGTTACCTTAAATAATCAATGATTATCTTAAAACTCATATTGAATGTTTCGTTTCACCTCCTCTTGGTCTTTCTTCTATATAAACTCTATGTCTAAACCTAGACCTCCACTGGAAATCCACCAAAAAATCTCAGCTCTCCTCCAGAAAATCTCCAATCGCCGTTTATTTCAACATCATCTCACCATGACCAGCTGAGTCAGAGCTTTGATTTTGGTAACTCCATTTCTGGGAGGTAAGAAACATTGCAAAAAGGGAGACCTTTATTGGCTTCGAGATGCTACAATCAAGATGGAGATCGCTTCAGAAGATACCAATCTCATGAAGAAGGTCCTGCATCCTGATGAGCACGTAGTATCTTCGTTAGGTTAGAATCTCAAAACACTATATTGGTTTGTGGGTTTCAGCAAAGTTGAGAACTTTGCTTTGAATTTATATGCAGGAGAACAATCTTGAGTTGGATGCTAAAGAAAAGAAATCTGAGATAATTAAAAGGAAATGCAGAAGTTGAATATTTTCTTTCTATTATGTAAGAAACTAGAGACTCAGCTAGCTTCATGAGAAAATTTATATGGCAAATCTGTAAAAGCTCCTGCTAAAATAGAGAAGGTAATTTTGCTCCTTTGCATATGTATTAATTTCAATTAGCTTGACAACGCTGATGCTAAGGTAAGATTGTGTATTATTTAGTCTTTAATTTGTATTCTTAAATATTAAGATTTGAGTACTGTTTTGGTTTTCAGGGGAAATTGTGCCTTCTGGATCAACTATTCAAGAAGCCTGTAAGTGTATGTTTTTGGCCATTTTTGCTGCTAAATATTTACAATTTTAAACCACGAGTGTTATACTGTTTGATTTGGATAACCCCTAGCCAACTAGAAAATTACGGTAACTATATATTTACAGTTCGTGCCTATTGTTAATGATTGACAACACAGACGAGATGGTGTGGGAATAGGTGTACAACGTGTTTCAAAACCAGTTTCCGGTGGAATTGAAGAGACTTCAGGTTGACAAGCAGGTAGAAATATCGAGGCCTTGCTGAAACATTTTTTTGACACTGTAACAACTCTAACTAGCATCTCTAATATTAAGCAAGCTAACAAAAACAGGCAATGATCGTCTCTTTTTCTTTTTCTTTGTGTGATTTTAATATTACAAGGTTCATGCAATCTTGAAGGATTTGGTTCACAAGTCTGTGAATGAGATAGCTGTACATTCTCTTCTTCTGTTAGTAATATATAAACTGTCTCAAACTATTTATTTACTTTGGTCCAATTTTATAGATGGCTTGAACATATACATGTAAGCAAGGTAGATGGAAAGATGACGAGACGACAACGTTATAATTCAAAGACATAGGAGGTGTGTTCGTTTACTTGAAGCTACCAACTTTGTTTGCTTCCGTGATAATTGCCATCTAAAGCATAAAGGAGTGTATAAACTTGCGTTTGGTCGAAAAGCTTTTGTTTGTTATCTCAGATCCGATTGTTGCTAGGCATGTCCTCCGAGAACACTTTCTTATGACAAGGTAATATGTTTTCAATTGATAGAAAAAACATTTCCTTTTTGCTTCTTTTTTTTGGTACCATCAAGTAACTTCCTTTGTGTTTCTCTAGGGAGTTCTTGCTGAGATCTTAGAGCCGATTTTGTAATATCTATGCGTTTTAGATATTGCAGTGCTTATGGCACTAAAGATTTGTTTCATTTTTGATATGTATTGCAGCTAAAACTCATGATTTCCAACATTTTATCTAGAGGATATGGTCAAAATATTTAGTGCCTGTTCAGAGAAAATGATACTGAAGTCTGGGAATCTCTTAAGAGAGAAACAAGTCTCAAGCGAAGGGGAAACAATCAAGTTGGATTTTGAAGCAGAATTCTAGAGTCTCTTCACATTATAGGGCTTACGCAGCTTTCCTTGCTCAACTACGACTTTTGTTCTATCAAAATAAGTCCCATCCACTAAGGTTTTTGATTTTTGAATATACTCTTCACTATTTTTTTTAATAGTAAGATGATTCGTTCTTCAATTTTTCTGTTACAGCATTTTATGAAACTTTTTTTTGAGGCAAGGCATCCGTCTACTTTCTACTTCCTGTATTGTAATTTGGAAGTTTTCTCCATCCATATTGATCGTTCTGAGGCAATAGCAAAGTTTCAAAGTGATCTAAAGATTATAAATGATTGCCTTGGTGCTCGGTCTTCATTTTCCATATCAGGAAAATAGATGTTGAGAAACACACTTAGGTCCTAATTTTATATTTTCATGTGCATGGTGGGAGAAAGAAAGTTTTTATTAAGTGGATACTATATAACATGCAGAAGATTTGGAATACGGTCACTAATTTTAGTTCTTCAAATTTCTTTAAGATTCTTCAGCTGAAAAACTAAAGATATGTGAGAAAAGAGCAGCAACAACAGTTCAAATTTATTTTAGATTCTTTTGCAAAAAAGAAAAAACTAAAGATACATGGGAAAAGAGCATCAACCAAAAAAAAAAACTCAATAGGAACCAGATATAACAATCGCAAAGGCAACATGTAAGGATCATAATGATCATTTATTTATAAATAATACATTTAAACTTGAATTATATAATGACTTAGTATATCACACGTATATTGATATATTTTCATACTTTAGCTTTATATTATGACATGTAGAAACATTTTAATTCACTAAAATATTAAATTAGATAGTTATAAAACATATTCTCACATGTTCCTCAAGTAAATATGTGTTTACTATAATCATGAATCCTTGAAACGCTAAAACATGTATTTATATATTTATATTACCGATTGCTACTTCATCTTCAGAGCCTAATTTTCATATAGAGCAAATTACAGCTATCAATCCTTTCTTTAGAATACTCTCTACTATATTATTACAGACTATTGATCTCATATATTAGTTGAACTTTGTTTGATACTCAAACCTTTTCAATGTTGCTTTATTATTTTTCTGCCTTATGCAATACCACAAAAAAAAAAAGGAATCAAGACAAATTATTGGCTTATTTTTGTTTCCAACATAAACACATCCCCACCTTTAAGTATCTCAATTTTCCTAAACTAATTATAAACTTTAAATATATGAAAATACCAGCTCAACAGCACAAACATAAACATGCAACGAAATTACAGCGACAATAAGCACAGTCAAATTTCAAATGTTAGTCATGCAATTCATATTTTTGGTTATATAGACTGCACATAAATTTCACAATAACAAAAGTAGTAATTACTAATATACAGCAATACATCAAACAAACAAAAATGAATCAAAATTAAGTTGAAAATGATTAATAATAAAACTAATTAAGTTTTATTTAAAAAAAAAACAGATTCAATCAAAATAAATCATATTTTAATTAATTATTAAATAAAAATATTTAAGGCTATTATCCGCGCGTAGCGCGGAGAAAAACTCTAGTAAGTTTTTAAAGAGAGAGCCTTTAGAGTGGATGAAGAAGAAAGTATGGGTTTGTACTTTAATTTCTAAAATAAGTGAGAGATCGAAATGTGTGACTTTCGGCGATTGATCCTCTTAAAGCTCAAACGCTCATGTGCACTTAATTATGCGCACAACCTTCCTCTACACATTGTCTATTTATTATACTTACATGGCTAGATTTTATTTCCGCATATAATATATGTTCCATCACGTTATTGGTTACATAATATATTGGTCACATAATTAAAATGCATGTTGTAATGAACCAACGAGCCACATAATGATTCATAAAATGTAAAAGTGCATCCCTATAAAGGATTCACTCTATAGAAGGTTTTAGTAATATAAGAAGATTGTCTATCAAAATTGAAATAAATATCGTAAGCTTACATATTATAGCAATTCTCTTAAATACCCCTTTTAAAGTTTTTGTCACAAAAATAGCCCTCAAAAAATAAAATGACCAAAATAGACTCTTTTTTTTTGAAATTTTGATTTTTTTAATTATTTTTTTGAAATTTGAAACCCTAACCCCAAACCCACCCCTTAACTCTAAACTCTAAAGTCCAAATTAATTAACCCTAAGGGTATAAATGCATATAAATGAATTTTTAGCTTCTAAAAAAAACATTTTGGCCATTTTCTTCCTTAAAAACTATTTTTGTGATAAACAAACTAAAATGGGCTATCTAAGGGAATTTCTCTACATATTTCTTACTTTTTTTACTTTGTGAGCAAAAGTTAAAATATTGACTTAAATGTATTTATTTAGTTAATGGAGCTAGTCTTAACGAAACTAATCAGACTTTAACCACACATTTGTGTGTTCTAGTGATAGGCAAACTTTGAAAATGTAAACAATCAGGGCTTAAACCAACTCTATGATACTAAATATGGGATCACACGAATATAGGATCATGTTTTGGGTTTCATTTGATTATCCAGAGAAAAAATCATGTACCTTCATAGATTCAGGATATCACATGTTAATAGAAAAAAACTAAACAGACTTAGATTAGCTGTATGTATACTGGAAACCTTTTCTCTGCTTCCTTTTCCTTGTTAGCTATATTTTAAAAACAAAATAGAAAAATTAAGAAATTTTAACTAAGGTGCATGCATTCCATAACTTGTTTGGTGCAATACATATTTGAAAGAGAACCTGATTATGACCCATGTTCCCACCTGGAATTCGGATTGAGTACCTATCAAGTAAGTGGCCCAAGTCACGCAACAGTTGATGTACTAGTATATCGGCCTGTTTAGATGGGCTTTAGCGGATAAACTCGACTCGAAGTTTCGGAGAAATCAGGCATATTCTTGTTCACGTGAAAAATATTTGAGAATATTACGTTTAGTCAGTGTTACTTGAAGGCTACTCTTTTCTTCAATCATCATACTTTACAGATAAGCATGTCATGTGCGTTGAAAACACACAAAATAACAAAAAACGTGGCTTGATTTGGTGTGATATTGTATTACCTTCGACTCTTTCAAAACTCCCCTATAATTGTATTAACAAAGAAAAAATAGAGTCCCCCCTGCGATTTCCTTTTTAATCGAATATGGTTAATTTTACCAAAATTAGTATGTAGTTAACAGTATGTGTAATAACAATAGACTGGCGATCAAGTGAGTTTTAGGTTAGCGAGCTTTTAGTTTGATTTTTTTGCTTGAGAGAGGTCTACCTTAACGAAGAATCGTATCTTCACCCCAAATTTATCAATTTAGTCAACCAGTATGAAAAAATAACTATCATTTTTCGTAACGGTATGTTACAAATGAAAATCACAATTCTATATGCGTTTTTGATTGGTTAAACATGAATCTCAAACAGTCCCCATGAAACACTGGGATGGAACCTCACTTTCTTGGGTTCACTATATTTTCTTTCCGTACAACTAACCCTACAAGGTCAAATACAGTAGAAACTCAAACTCTATATTAATATATTCAATAAAGTAATAAATACCATAATTAATAAATTTATCCGATTTCAGGTTAGATCAGTTCAAAATATGATACAAATCGATAAAACAATAAAATAATAATTTTTTTAGAAAATCATATGTAAATATGTAGTCCAACTAAAACTATAAATTAATAATTTATATTTATATAATTTTTAATATAAGTACAAATCAACCAATTAGATTCTGTTTTATATTAACAATAGAATTGTCTTTATATTTTTAATATTTAATATATTTTGATGAGATTTAGTAAAATTATATGTAAAACCGTATTTAAATTCTATGAAATAAATTTTATATACACAAACTAATATAATAAAACTAATATAAATGTCGAATTTTTAAAAAATAATTAATGTATATACACTAAAATTAAATATGTTTCTTATTTTAGAGAACAATATATCTTAAAATAGATAAATCTAAAAATAATTTTTTTTGTAAATTAATAACTCTATAAATTAATAAAATACTGAAATCTCAACATTATTAATTTATAGAGTTTTTACTTTATCTTTTTTCTTTGTATATTTTATCATTTTTATAATAATACATATAATATATTAAACGACTCAAACATAGACATCAAACATTTCGGTTCACCGGAGAAATAGTAGATCTAGGTTACATGGGAGAAGACTAAGCCATAACCAAAACAAATCAAGTAAAAAAGGGAAAATCAAGTGTGGGAAAGAAGACACTCTGAGCTGAGAAGAAGCTACCCTCTCCGAAAGACACCGGCAACCATCAATTTCGGTTATCCGCGTCTTCACTGGCTGGAGTGTCCAAGGCCAACTGTAGATCCAACCACAGTGTACCGTCGTCTAGAGGCCACCATCGGAGCTGGCTCGCGGCCACCAACGCCATACCACAAAGGGATACACGATTCTTAAAACCCTTACCACCATCACAGTTTGGAGCGCCGCCGCTCAGAAGTCCAAGAGTTTACACTCATTACCCTCTTCAACCCGGTCAATAACAGTTTCACGCCAAAGAAAGAGCAAACCCTTACCAACATCAAAGTATATATATATTAATATTAGTATTTAATCGTAGGTTATTAATTTTACGGAAAACTCAATACAAAAATTCTTAAAACATTACTTTTCAAAAGTTTCTATTGATCTTGACCTCCTCCCGACAACTCTGGCCATTAAGGTGAGTCAAAAGATGCTTCTAGCTAATGGCATCAATCCAACTTTTAAACGGAACATTTCGGTGACAAAATAGTGAGAAAGCTGAAAACTTGTAATTCCAAATTTATAGGGTTGAAGAGCTCAGGATTATGTGTATTGTTCTGTTATCAGTTCAACTTACGAATATTATGATAGATTCGTGTGAGATACATTTGAATATACTCTTATTATTAGTTATGGATACATTACATTGGTTTTATTTTATGTTTTAGCGTACACATGTGACAAAGACATCTAATATAAATGCCGCGTAATGTTTAAGTTATATATTTAATGATTTCATTGACAATTGTTGCATCTTCCTTTGGTGAATGCGTGCATCATAACTTTTTCACGACCTAAAAGTTTTCAATTGGTGGTTCGTTTTTTTTTCAATTGACCCTGGAGTGAGCATATATTTCTTTACTGCACTCGAACCTAGATTTTTATGGGATTGAACGATAGCTGAGCATTTTACTTGCTAGGGCCTATCACTTGTCTACTTCCCACTATAATTAATGATTTACCTTTGAAAAATCGGATATATACAATGTATCTAATCGTGTTACAAAAAATTAAAAAAATAAAAAAAAATAAAAATAAAATGTATCTAATCACTTTGACCAGTTAGAGAAAATAGCTGTTTAAAACAAAAATCTAGAAAATTTGTCTATTTAAAATATAGTTTTAGAAACTCTTTTGCTCCCTCCGTTTCGCAAAGAGTGTCGTTTTAGAGAAAAAATTTCGTTAAAAAATAAGTATCGTTTTAGGATTTCAATGCAGAATTTATTGATTTTATTTTCGAATTAATTTTTCTATTGGTTGAAATATGATTAGGTGTATGGGTAATGATGTTGTTTTATAGAAAATATGCAAAATTAAATGTTTTTTTTAATCTGTGTGCAAAAAGCTAAAACGACACTTATTATGAAACAGAGGGAGTATAAGCTATACTCCTTCTGTTTCTTAATATAAGTCGTTTTACACTTGGACACGTAGATTAAGAATATAATTAATTTCTTATATTTTCTAGACAAAAGCATCATTAATTATTTATTTAACCATAATTCAACCAATAATAAAATAAAAAGTATATTACTATTGGTTATATAACATTAATTGTTAATAAATTTTTGATAGAAAATATAAAACGTCATATAATTTGGAACAATTTTTTTTTTAAAACGACTTATATTAAAAAACGGAGAGAGTATATAACATGTGAATCAGCGAGACCAAAAAAAAACATGTGAATCAGCGAATGGCTATTATTTGTTACCCAAAAGGGAGTCTTATTACTTGTATCTAAATTAACAAAAGGCAGCTGGGGGTACTATATTACAAGAAGGAACAGATAAAAGGGTATTCATTAGACTTGACCGAACGAATAGAGTCAATAGAAACGCGTCTTGGGTCATGTTGTTTTATGCCGAGTGATGATCTAGTTTTACTTTTAGCATCATCGTCAATGATGTCATATAGTAAATATTTTATTTCTGGTCACTGTAAACCACAAATTAGAAACCCTACACTAGATTTGACATAAAGAAGAAAAACATACATTTTGCCCAAAAAAAGAAAGAAGAAGAAAAATATACACTGGTTGTACTCTACTTGGGTGAAGAACTAGAACATTCATGGCTTCATGCTCCAAAAACCATGTATGTCAACATGTATAATTAAAATTATATACGAATATGATCATGCAATCTGGTTTGTCATAAGATTTTGTTTCTTAACATTGGTTAATTATGATATTATCATATATAAAAAGTATATGATTATATAATCAATAATTTTACATGTGTTATCAGAATTTATGTACTATTTCAAATTGTCTTATGAAATCAGTATTTATTGCATTATGATGAAAATTTCATACATTATTGATCCTATTATTTGTAAGCTCAGAAGTAAAAAAAAATGGCGCTCTAAAAAATTTGCTGGATTCAAATTTGAAGAAACTTATTTTTTGAAACTTTGTTTTTTCCTGACAAATAAACATTACTAACAGAGCTACCAAAGTTTTCAGTTATATCTTGGTCTCTAAAATAAATAAACCTTTGCAAAACCTTAGATCCAAATTTTCTTTGCTTCTGTCTAGAATCAGATTTTGATCTCATGTGATCATTTTCTTTTTTAATTTGTACAATTCGCCGAATTCAAAATCTAAATTTTTAATGAAGAAACATTAATAAACATTTAGTCAGATAATTGGACTAAAAGAATCTAATCTGATCTTTCATACGAGTGGTTAGGTTTAAAGGAAAAGAAAAAGAGTTTGAGAGTTGAATATGCTGCGAGCTTTGGTTTATGAAAGTTTGGTCAAGGTGAGTGGCTTTATAAATGCAGAGGTGGCACCTTCTTTACGATTTAATCTTTCTCTTGTGATTATTATTAATTTATAACTTGTTAGAGCATCATTATCCTTGAAACTTCATTTGAGATTTTTATTTTTTTATTTTCTATTTTTGTCTAATTTAAAAAAAAATTGCAAATCGCCACGTGTTAGTATAACTTGTGAACAGTCCAAGAAACAATTTTTATTTTAAAGTTTTTACAATATTTTTTATATTATTTGTAAGTTTTATGTGTCAATAAAATCCGTAAATAGTGAGATTTGCAAACATTGCATCTAATAATGTTTTGTTTTTTTATTTTTTAGTTGGTTAGATCATTTTTAATTGAATTTTAATAATACTTTTAAACAAAAATAACTTTATTGATAGTTATACATATGGATAAAACATCATGTATTTATTAAAGTATCATTTTTTTTCCTTTCTCACACCCTATCTTAACTCGCTGATTGTTCTACCAATGTCTACCCACCGTTTGAAACAAAACTTCTCACTTAGCTTTTAACGTCTTTGGACCCTTAACAAATATTACAAAAAATAGAAAAAACTGAAGTGATAATTTTATTTTTGTCAGGGAATGTGCATCTTTTGGTTTTGAATTCGGATACTCACGCGGTGACTTCACTATTACAAATCACTAATAATAATATTAGTACAAACGACTTATATTAAAAAATGTCATATGATCATTTCAATGGATACTTTAACCAGTTAATTTTAAAATGTATTTAAACTCCTGAAACTTATTATATATTGCTATATGAATAAGACTAATTTACATGATTTGTTCTCGTAATTAAAAAAGCTAGAGAAACCAGAAATCTGGTTAGTGATATATATAAAAATAAAATAATATCACCGCGTTTAAGAATAAAGAAATGAAAATGTAGTTGAAAAAGGTGGAAAGAAAGACTTTTAAAAGCATGAATACATCTTTGACTTTTGTCTCTATCGTCCCTTCCGCGCATAATCTCTTCCTCACATAAAACCAAAATTTACACAGACAAATCTAAACACGCTTTCTTCTTCTCCTTCTTTCTTCTTCAATCACAATCTGATCTTCCGAGACTACAGCCGGCGAAACCCAATCGAATCCTCCTGAAGATCGGATTCTGCATCCACTAGTCTTCTTCTTCGATCTTTCTTATTCAGTTCAAAATAGCATTCCATGGGATGGTCACAAGGAACTCTCAAAAGAGTGATCTGGGCATGACCAAGTCTATGAATTTCTTTCAGAACATCATCAAACCCTTCAAACGCAGCTCCAATCGTGGTATATTCTCCTCTGATTATTCCCTTTTTTTCTTCTTCTGTAAATTAGGGTTTTCTAAATTGACTCAATTCTCATTGAAAGGTCTTGAAGACGATATCGAGAAAATCGCTGCTCTCGAGCAGAAAGTTTTCCCCTTTCAAGTCTTAGTATCCGCTACCAAGGATTTCAACCCGACCCACAAACTCGGCGAAGGTGGATTCGGACCCGTCTTTAAGGTAAGCCCACGCCCACAGCTCAAAGCTTCCTTCTTTTTGATGTTTGTGTGCTCTTTTCGTGGACTTTAGGTGATGAGGTTAAGTGGGTTTTTGTGTAATAGGGAAGGTTACCTGACGGGAGAGACATAGCAGTGAAGAAGCTATCTCAAGCTTCAAGGCAAGGGAAGAGAGAGTTTGTTAACGAGGCCAAGTTGTTAGCTAAAGTCCAGCATCGTAATGTCGTTAATCTCTGGGGTTATTGCACACACGGAGATGATAAGCTCTTGGTTTACGAGTACGTCGCTAATGAGAGCCTTGACAAAGTCCTCTTCAGTAAGTTTGTTATCTTTAACTACGTGCTTTGATCGAGCTTGAATGATAACACGTAGTGGTTGCTTTATTTGGATGCAGAATCTAACAGAAAATCAGAGATAGATTGGAAGCTGAGGTATGAGATCATTACAGGCGTTGCTCGAGGACTGCTCTATCTCCATGAAGACGCACCAAACTGCATTATCCATAGAGACATCAAGGCTGGCAACATTTTGCTTGATGAGAAATGGGTTCCTAAGATTGCTGATTTTGGGATGGCTAGACTCTATCAGGAAGACGCAACACACGTCAACACTCGCGTCGCTGGAACCAAGTATGCTCTCTGTCACTACTAACCCCTTAAAAGCTCAGTTGCATATGTATGAGTGCTCACTGTTTTTTTACTTTTCTCCAGTGGCTACATGGCTCCCGAGTATGTAATGCACGGTGCTCTATCGGTAAAAGCAGACGTATTCAGCTTTGGTGTTGTGGTTCTAGAGCTCATCAGTGGCCAGAAGAACTCGAGTTTTAGTCTGAAACACGCTGACCAGACTCTTCTTGAATGGGTAAGCCTCTAGTCTCTGGTACTGTTTACTCGTTTGTATATGCTCAAAACAACCTTAAAAGACTTGCTGATCTGTGACACAGGCATATAGATTGTACAAGAAAGGCAGGACGATGGAGATGGTAGACCCGGGTATAGCAGCTTCAGCTGATCCAGAACAAGTGAGACTCTGCGTTCAGATAGGCCTCCTATGTGTACAAGGTGATCCTCACCAGAGACCAGCAATGAGAAGAGTGTCTTTACTTCTCTCGAGAAAACCAGGACATCTAGAAGAACCAGAGCGTCCTGGTGTCCCGGGGTCTAGATACCGACATAGAACGCATCATCGTCCATCAGGAACATCCTCGGTTGGAACATTGTCGACGACAGGATCAAGTACAGATTCGTTTGGTTCTAACTTGAACACAAACAGTGGAACCGGTAGAGCTACTCCACCGTCTTCTAGGACACCCACACGGGCTCACGCCACTAGAAGTGCAGGTGCCAGTTCTAGCTCGGACCCTCATGGTAAACGACCTATGACGAGTTATTAAAAGTAGATAAACCTTGTTACATGTTTGATTGATTGTATATAGCAGCGAGGTTTTTTTTTACTTGTTTGAAAAGTAAATTGGTTGTTGGTTATTTGGTTCTGGTAGTGATTATTAGGAGAGGGTTTAGTTGTGTGTGAGAAAGAAAAAGAAAAGTTCATTCATTTGTTATTTACATTGTTAGTTTATATTAAAAATAAAATCCCTCGTCACATTTTGAGGTCCCCATGATTGGCTGGGCATCATACGTATAAAAAAGCATTTTCTCAATTCTCAACTCTCTCTGACAATGTCAGTTATTCGAAATATTTGTTTACAGGATTTGTAAAAAGCGTTTTATTTTATGTTTTTAGCGGAATGTTTTATTAAATAACTTCTAAATTAAACAGAATTTTAAATGAGTTTTTGAACCAAACCTTAGAGATATCTTTTAGGAAGTTTTTTTTTTTGAATACTGTGAGATTTCGGACTGAAAACCTTAGTTTAGAGTTGAGAAGCAAGTCAAATCCACTGGACTTACCAATATGCAGCTTGGTTGATCTTTTTCAAAAATTCAACTCACGTATTTCGCAAAAAAGTTTTATATTTGCATCTATTCCGTCACAATTTGTAGGTAACCAACATGATCTGCTTGAAAAATTAAATATAATATAAATATATATATAATTATTTTTTTTAAAAATAACAGAAATTATATATTTATATTTTGTGGAAATATATTATTTTATTTTTTTTAATTTGCAACTTGACCGGTATCTCATAAATCAATTTTGGTTGATTCACACATGCTTCGTTTAAAATAAACTTAATTCGTCTCAGTAATTTATTTTTTTGTTCAAATTGTTGTACTCACAACTATGGATCAAACGGAGCCGGATCCATAGATTTTGATTAAATTCCCATTCCTAAGTTCAGTTTGCAGCTAATGTTAACCTGTTTTACTGGTGCGGCAAGATTGTGACGCTTCGAATCCATTGCCTTTGTGTTATTAATATCTTGATTCTAATCTTTCTAGGACAATGCATAACTCAGTGTTTTGAGTTCATTTTTTGATAAGTAAAATCATATTTGGATGATTGTGAAAAATGTATTCTTTGTTCAGCAGTTCCAGTTCAGAGGATAGGCTACATAGTCCGGTCCACAGAGTAAGTTGCATAAGCAGTTGATTAGGGCATATGTGTCATATTTTAAAAATTTACATTAGAAATTTTCATTACTATATATTTTTTTATATTACTTTAGGATCCTAAATAAAATTTTCAATGTTAGGACCGGGCAAGTTCAGGCATCTCGGGATGTCTTTTACGACTGTGAATTCAAACCAAGTCTAACACTCGTAATGTGTCCTTGAATTGTTGTGTGTTTCTTGTATACCGATGTGTTAACCCTGTGCAGGTACGACATGTTTCATACTTTCCAGCTCTTTCATTTTTTTCTCCTACTTGGACAGATAATAATTAAGTTGGCAGCAGCGAATGAAGTAAGTATTTTTGATTCTGCAGACGACTATGTTAAAACTAATGAAGTAAGTATTTCCAGAATCTAGTCCCTCTCCAGTCTATGTACTTAAGGAATGATTTCAGAATCTGTGTCTCAATGATCTAACTAAAAAAAATTTCCTCGTCCCTTCAGGTCAATATTTGATTTTGAATCCATCAAGAAACTGCTTTCGTCTCCAAAATTTACGTTCTGGTATGAGTTTTACCAAAGTCCATAAGCCTTTTTAGTTTAAGTTTGTTTGCCTGCATATGCTTATGTCTTGGATATATTCTGTTTGTTCTTTGAAGCTATGATGCATTGCATGGAGTTGCTGGAGCCTATGCACACCCCATCTTTGTCGAAGAACTCGGCGCACAAGAAAGTATAATTTCCTAGAATCATTACAGAATACACCTTGAACATGGTCGTTCATCACAACACAATATTGTACATAAAGACTTCAGAGGAGGTCATCCAGATCCAATCTTACCTATGCTAAGGAGCTCGTGAATGGGATTCAGTAAATACTGATGCTGAAGTTGCCATAGTTGCTGCAAACGCTGTTGGAGCCATACCCTACTTCAGCTCTGGTTTGAAAGGTGTTGCAAGCTATGCAGCCGGATTCTTTCCTTTTACTACAAACTTTTATTTGCTAGATCCTCAAGTGTTTTACAACCTTAACACAGTTCACAAAGAAGCTTTTACAGAGGTTCGGATCATATCCATGAGAAAGACACTGGTAACGGTCCGTTGAAGACATTGTTCGCCAGCAATGGGCTACTTATGGCCGTCACTATTACACTCGATATATGACTGTGAGATAAAGCTCTTGTAAGTTAGATCTGTCTTAAAACTTCTGAAAATGTCAGTCAATAGCTAGTGAAATAGTAATAATAAATTTGTCCCAAACTTGAATAGTCATTAACTTGAATCAATTTGTCCCAAACTAATATAGCGAATACTTAAATTATTTATCTAATAGGAGTATATCATACGAGCTACTTTTGTATGATTAATCAAAGGATACGTTATCCATAGGAATACGCTGCGACATAATCGACTTCGAGTGTGTTAACCCATGTAGAGTTTTATGGTTTCATTAATCAACGCATTGATTGTCTACGGTAAATGATGCAAATCAATCGGCCTAAACTCGTGAGTCGTGGCGGATTTAAAGGCATCACCCCTTAACATGATCTCCTCGTTACTTTTTCTTTTTGTTCTTTTACTGGTAGTTCTTTTTCTTTGTATCTTTTTTTTTTTATTTGACGAAATAATTCTGAGATAAGAATAATAATTTTGGTGAGAATAAACAAAAAGGCTTAAATAGTTTTCTTTTTTGTCACGAACATTTACGTGTCGATAAGCAGCGAAGATAATCACATGCGTCAGCTCAACACAACAATCCTTTCGGGTATATTAGTCAACCGATTCGTATTTAATTATTGGGATTCTTGTTCTGGGGTTAAGATAATTGTGGAAGTTTTTTTTTAAAAAAAAACTTTTAATTAATTTGAAATGGAAGGAATATATCCCAAATTTTATCAAATTTTTAATTTAAAAATTTACTTGAATTTTGTGAAGTCTTGATTTCACAAACACTTCACGAATAAATATGACTTTGAACATATCCCCTCTGTTTCATAATAAGTGTCGTTTTCAACATTTTGCACACAAATTAAAAAAATATTTAATTATGCATATTTTCTATAAAAAAACATTATTACCCATACACCTAATCATATTTCAACCAATAGAAAATTAAACTGAAAAATAAAATCAATAAATTATGCATTGAAATCCTAAAAACGACACTTATTTTGTAACGAAATTTTTTCTCTAAAACGACACTCTTTGCGAAACGGAGGGAGTAGCGAAGTGAAATATAAAATTTGGAGCCTTATTTAAAATGCTTCCATTTTAAAAGATTTATAGTTGTATTTTAAACATTTTTCGTAAAGAAAATTTTTCGTAAAGAAAGGTACCATAACCAAAAAATAGAAAGAAAAAAATCTTGTTGACAAAGAAAGACTCATAATTAGATATCTAGTATGATATCAGCGATTGACATTTTAAGCCATGACTGATATAAAATACAATAAAATTTACTTCAAAACCGTATTTATTTAAAAACTGTGTTTATTTTAAATTTATTCTTCTTTTTTGCTTGTGTTTTATGTCTTTCCAATGTTAATTGTAAGACCCGTTTCTTTTATATAATAGTCTCTGGTATTGCAGGGCCCCCGGGCTTGAGCTGGGATAACGTTTTCTCCTAAAATCTTAACTAAAACTTATTATGTTAACTAAACTTATAATCATTGCCATGGGTGAGGACACCGTTTTGGTTTGCTTATCGTTATTCCCTTCTGCCCGGCGTCTAAGGGTTATGGCGTCGCATCGCATGTTTGTTCTCTGTTTGCACACATAATTTCATATGTCGCATGATTAAGCGTACTATCCGGACAATTAAATTGGATAAGATGATTCATTCATTAATATGTGCGCAGATGTCGCATTGCTATTAATTTCTACTTTATGTTTTTTTGTTTTCATTCCCTGATAATTCTTGTTAATGATTCTAAATGTCCATCTGTCTCATTAATTATCAGGACAATTAATTTGGAGTTGTTAGCAATTGTATACTACATAATGATTAACAGTTTCATGTGCTATGCACGAGGCTAGTTCTTTTTTGTTCAATATAATTATAATTATTTATTTTATTATGGGGGTCAACATTTCAATATAATTATTTTCATCAGAATAATTCAAAGAAATATATTTTCTAGATAATTTTCTTATTGGTTAAGAGAAAAAAAAAGATAACGCCAAGTCCACAATTCATCTCTTAATCTTTTGGCATAAATAAATGAGATAATCCAGTTTTTTATTACAAATTCGACTCAAACAAAATGATCATATTCAAATGTTTTTCAACTAGCTTATTTAAAATCCAAAAACATTGATTACCGTTTTCAATTATTGACCAACCCATAAAAAAGTAAAATTAACCTTGTTTTTTCAGATGTTGTAACCTCTCATACAGTCTCTAATGTAACTTGCACTCGATGGACTCATCAAATCTTATAATCATCACCATCACTGAAAAAAATAAATGAAATAGAGGAGTAAACCGAAAGACACTAACCAACTACAGAGCTCCTCTCGAGCAGAGGCATCCCTGGACGTGACTCTCAGCACATAACAACAAACAAAGCAGAAGAGAAGAAGAGATAATCGAGAAGTAAATAAAAGAAGATGAAGAGGGATCGAGAAAAGGGGCTCCTCATATATAATTAGGTAATCTGGGTTAGCAACATCATATATACGTAATCCAAAATGTCTAAACACACAATTATAAGAGTTACTATAGATTTATAATGTATACGTATCTGCTAAATGGGATTCCTAAAAAAATATAATTAACTATATTCTATACAAAAATGCTATATAATAATCTCACCCTCGAATCTACTAAATGCTAGTTGTCTTGTCTAAATACACATCACATGACTAAAGTGGATTACAGATTGCAAATCGACGAAAGATGAATGCTAGCTAAAATTTATTACGTTACTATATACATCAAGTTTTAAGACCTTCATAATCACACAACCACAAGTTTTCTTCAACATTGCTAATTAAGAAATTCATGGATAGGGAGAATCTAAATTCCATTTGTAGGTCCAAAAAAGCCGAAATTAATGGGAAAATGAACTAAAAACAATAGTGATTTACTGATTATGTCTTGGTGAAAAAGAGAACCAAATTAATCACAAGACATCATATTGAGATTACAACACGTGTCGTGTGACAATAGGGCGGTGGGTCACATGGTAGGAAAAAAAAAGTAAACTTTTTTTTGTCTTTTATCATTATTTCATTTCACAGATTTCCACTTTTTTGGATTCTCTCACCGTACCGACGGAGTACACACCATCTGCATTAAACTAACGCTCAAACCCTAAACCAGGATCATTAACCCGACCGGTAAATTCCGGTTAAGCAAATTTAGTCTCGGAATCCCAGACCCCATACAAAGCTCACAACCAATCCGAATGTTCCACGTGGTGACTTTTCATTGGCTATTTCTCTGGAATCCAAGACGAGCTTTTTAGTATAAAGAGCCCTCTCTTCCTTGGTCCTATCAACACTCTCTCCTCACAGTCTCTCTCTCTCCACTAACAGAACAAAACAGAGGGAGAAAGATGGCGCGAAAATCCCTAATTTCGCCGGCGACTCTCTCCCTGTTTTTTCTCGTCGTGCTTCTCTCTTCACCAGCGATTCACGCCGGACACGACTACCGCGACGCACTCCGCAAAAGCATCATGTTCTTCGAAGGTCAACGTTCCGGCAAGCTTCCTCCCGATCAACGCCTCAAATGGCGCCGTGACTCAGCATTACGCGACGGTTCCTCCGCCGGCGTAAGTCTTCATCATCTCCTCCTCTCTTTTCCGACGACATTTCCCCCTCTCTGACTTCCCTCTTAACGAATTTTCAGGTGGACTTATCGGGCGGTTACTACGACGCCGGAGACAACATCAAATTCGGTTTCCCGATGGCGTTCACGACGACAATGCTGTCATGGAGCATAATCGATTTCGGGAGAACAATGGGACCTGAGCTTAAAAATGCCGTGAAAGCCGTGAGGTGGGGAACTGATTACCTCCTCAAAGCCACAGCCATCCCCGGCGTTGTCTTCGTCCAGGTCGGAGATCCTTACTCCGACCATAACTGCTGGGAACGGCCTGAGGATATGGACACGCTTCGCACTGTTTACAAAATCGATAGAGCTCATCCAGGGTCCGACGTCGCTGGAGAAACCGCCGCCGCGCTTGCAGCGGCTTCGATAGTGTTCAGGAAACGCGATCCTGCTTACTCCAGACGCCTGCTTGACCGTGCCACAAGGGTACGTTACGTTCACCTAACTGCTTTCTTTTGGTTTATGACTCACGCGTGTGCCGGTTAATCTGTTCTTTAGTGTGTTAGTTATCATGATATACTGAGTGTGTTTTAGGATTTTTTTTCTAATTTGTTATTATATCTTTAAATGATATAATATTTTAATTGAGTTTGATAATTAATAAACTAAATGAAAAATAAAAAATTGGGAAACTTATCATGCATAAAAATAATAAAACAAAATTGAGAATTTGATAATAATATGTTTTTTCTTATAAAGTGAATTATTAAATCAATTTTTGCAGTTTCCACATTCACTACTCCCTCTGTACCATTTTAATTTTAAGTGGTACTATTTTAAGTGGCGTTTAAGTTTTCTTTCACAAAAATTAAGAAAATATCAACTTTAATGCAAATTATTTTGGTAATATAAAATAACATAAGTTCGACCAATAAAAAAAAAATGATGTATTTTGTGATTGGTCACAAATTTTAAATGTTATTAAATTTTATCTAGAATTGTGAGAACATCATTTATTATCAAACAAAATAAAATCCTTAAACATCACTTAAAGTGATACAGAGCGAGTATAATTATGTATTTCCTGTTTTTTTAATAATAAATGGTTAAAATGGTAAAAAGTTTTCAATTAATCAATGATTCTTTGCTTGTGAGATAAGAGATTCTCTCCATATGCTTCATAATAATTATTTTCTTCACTACTTTTTTATTCGTTTTAACAATTATTCACCAAAAAGTATAATGTTGACTTTTTGAGTATTTTTTTTCTTTCTTACGTATATGTACGGTTGAATGAATAATTTTCTGACGTTAGAGAAGATATATCGAAATCACGGATATGAAAACTATGTTTTATATCGAGAAAGAAAAAAAGAAAAGAAAATTGACAACACACGTAACGTGGCGCAGGTATTCGCGTTTGCTAATAGGTATCGCGGCGCGTACAGTAGCAGTCTATACCACGCGGTGTGTCCTTTTTACTGTGATTTCAACGGTTACCAGGTAAAAAAACAGTTAACCTTGTATTTTTACTACTTTAGTATCAGCCGTTGGATGATGATGAATACTGTGATTTGACGTGGATGGCTAATGCAGGACGAGTTACTGTGGGGTGCGGCGTGGCTGCACAAAGCCTCGAGGAAACGAGTGTACAGAGAATTCATTGTGAAGAACGAGGTGGTTCTCAGGGCTGGAGATACCATTAATGAGTTTGGTTGGGATAATAAGCATGCTGGGATTAATGTCTTGATCTCCAAGGTAACCAACCACTTTTTAATCACAGCTAAACTATTCATTTATTTACTATTACACGTTACCGTAAATTGTAGATCAAGAATCCAAGATTTGGTGATTAAAACTAGAGTGTTTTTTGTATGCTTGTGGTCTTATGTTTGTTTGGTTGCGAGGGGAGTACTAAGAATTAAGTTCACATAGGTAGCGAGATGTATGGTGTGTGTCTGTTATCACGTGTTGGTGGCACGACTTTTGATCATATAATTGAAAATGAAGTTCACATTACAATTATGGGTCCTGTGATACTTTCTTGTTATTTTGGTATTCTATGTGTTTCGTTAAATAATCTGAACAAAACTGGCTATATGTGAACCTAGATAAAAGGTATGCTAGGGTCGTGCTTATATAGAAAAATGATATGGGATATTAAACTATATAGTAGAAGATAGAATATGGGATGGATGATTGGACCTTGCACATGATGAAATATGGGATTTCATTTAACCAATTAGAAATGGTCATGTGATGTGGGAGCTAAATCTTAAGGTAAGACATACCTTATTGGACATTCCCCTCTTATTTGTCCAGTGTGTGCTCAATATGCTCCTAGATTTGGCATCATATAAACTTTTTATATATTATAACGTTACCAAATGGAAGCCAGAGTCTCACTCTCACATGGCCCCATGAGCCATGACTACTAGTGAATGGATAAGGTGTGTATAAATCTAGATATAATATTAGACACTTGATAATGCATTGTTTGGTAGGTGAAATGTATACAGTATATGACTTTGTGCTATTTCCTGTTGGAAGGAGTTTGCATGTGGTGTATCACATGAGTATACTCCTAGTTGTGGTTTCGGATAAAGTTTTCTAAAAACCGTAGGTCTTAGTATAGTTCTACCAACATTATTATTAGTAGTATTCAGGCTTCAGGCCTATAGGGTGCTAGTGGGGACAATAAAAAAGGAGAGGGTAAATAAGTCTATGGTTACTGCCACAAAGCATGTGGCACAAAGGCTGAGGAAAATGAAAATAAAGTGTTATGTCCTTATTCTGCTGCAAAAGCCTTGGTGGGTTTTTCGTTTTGTCATTTCTCAACGGTCTTTCATTATCTTAGTTTCACATGGGCACTCTATCTGTTTCTTTTATTTCATTATTCATTGCCCATTCCTTGACCCATGTCCATATCCCAAACAAAACCTTCATATATGTAAGATAATATGCATGAATTTAATAAAAGTGTTGTTTTGATTACAGGAAGTGCTAATGGGAAAAGCAGAGTATTTTGAGTCTTTCAAGCAAAATGCAGATGGGTTTATCTGTTCTGTATTGCCTGGAATTTCTCACCCTCAAGTCCAATACTCTCGAGGTAAGATAAAACCATCATTTTTTACTTTCATTTTTTTTTGTCAATATCAAAGCATATACGTTACTTTTTTTCCCCACTTCACGTGATTTACTTTTGTCTTTTCCTCTCAAACCTAAAATCTATAGGATCCGATTAATCAGTAATACTGTATTAATCTATTTTTTTCTTTTGTCTTTACATAGGAGGACTACTTGTGAAAACTGGAGGGAGTAACATGCAACATGTAACATCACTATCCTTCCTCCTATTGGCCTACTCTAATTATCTGAGCCATGCCAGGAAGGTTGTGCCTTGTGGCGAATTAACTGCCTCCCCATCACTCCTTCGTCAAGTCGCCAAGTGTCAGGTACGATATGGTCCCAAAACTTCTCACATTTTGGACCAAAAATACAAAACACATAGCCGTTGTTTTGCTTTGGACCAAGCTTTAGATATATAGCCGTTTTGGGGAAACTTACTTGATTTTCTTTTTTGTTGTTGTTGTTGTTGTGTAAATGAACAGGTGGATTACATTTTGGGAGACAACCCGTTGGGAATGTCTTACATGGTTGGGTACGGTCAACGTTTTCCACGTAGGATTCACCACCGTGGCAGCTCTGTTCCTTCAGTCTCGGCCCATCCAGCCCGTATAGGCTGCAAGGAAGGCTCTCGCTATTTCCTCAGCCCAAATCCTAACCCAAACCTTCTCGTTGGTGCTGTAGTTGGTGGACCCAATGTTACTGATGCTTTTCCTGACTCAAGACCTTACTTCGTGCAGTCTGAGCCCACAACTTACATCAACGCACCACTTGTTGGGCTTCTCGGTTACTTCTCGACTCATTCTTCTTGGCGATGAGAATGGTCTCTTATTAGTTATTGTCTCTCCTTAGAGGTGTGCTGGAAACTTTAGGCCACCCTAAACCCTTTAATTATTATTATGTTATTGCCACTCTTTTTTAACCAAATTGTATTGTAAGTCCGTAATTAGTGAAGAAGAGAAGAGAGTTGTGCCTATGTGTGAAATTCAACTTATCTTTGTGTGAAATTTGATCGAACCATATAATATGTTTCCCGGGCCCCCAAGTTATATATTACTATTTTTTTTTTCCCTGTAAATAACTTGAATTAAAACGTGAAGGTACACAAAGCCAGCAAAAGGATAAACTTTCCCCAGAAAATATGCCGGCGGAAACACACTTCCCCGGAGACTAAGTAAGCCCTAACCAAGGGAAACAGACATAACTATGCACAACATAAGAAAACATGAGCATAAACTGAGTCTAAGGTTCTAAACCATAAAAAGAAACAAACTCCTCTGCAACATTCATAAAACATAAAGCTACCACAAGTTCCTTGGTAACAGAATCCCCCACTTCAAATAAGCATAGCCAAATAAACCAAATAGCCACAAGCTTCTGAAATCAATGAAAGCAAGCCCCTTCAGAGCACAAACAAGCCTTCAAACGGATCTAGCACAGTCACTAGAGGATCAACTGAGAACCGCCATAGAAGAAGCAAAGCGAGATTGAGATTTCGATCAAATCTCTTAGGAAATGTCAGGGAGACCAAACCACACCGGCCAAACCCAACACGAGAAACCGAGGAGGGAAAGGAATCGAAACCGGAGCAGAGACAAGACATGCAAAGAGAAAGAGAGTTACTTTCAGGCAAGAACCACCCATCCTCAGACAACACTCAATTTCTACAAGGTTTTGGTGAGGCCAACCCGGATCTAATGAGAAGAGACCAAACCCATCTCGAGATACCGTCGCTTGACCACAAAACCCTAAAACGAAACCGAAACAGAGCCGCTACAGGGACGGCAAACACACAAAAAGGGCACGGTTCCGGTGCTACCGGAGCCACCGAAACCGGCCAAAACACAACTGAATTTCTAGATCTGTTTTTTAGAGAGATGGGAGAGGATAAGGAGAGAGGTAATTATTTTATTATTCTAACATATATTACTATTTCGTGTTTTAATACATGAAATGGTAAATGTTTAATTATAAAATTGTATTTGCTTTACCAAAAAAAAATTAAAATCCCAAAAATAAAATACTAGAATAAATCTGTCCATTGACTCCATTCTATTATAAGATATAGTTGCATAATATAATTGCATAACTAAGCATCGACAGTTCTACTGGTGTTAGCCATCTTTGTAGTATGAAGGTCACGGGTTTGACTCCTCCAAAGGGATTTTAGTGTTTTAATCTTTAGTCAAAAAGATTTTAACATTGAAATCACAAGTATATTTTCAAAAGACCTAAACAATAGAGAATTCAAATGTTTTGGTGTTGGTGTTAAGTGGCGTGTATGATATTTTTTTGTCATAAAAGGATTAAGAATGTCTGATCCAAAGCCAATCTTACAATGCATAACCAGTGCTATGCAGAGTATCTGAGGCCTAAGGCAAAAAACAATTTATTTTATATTAAAATAAACAAATAATAATATTAGTGTAATAATAACTTTTAATGTTAAAAATAAATGCTATTTATTTATTTTGGATTTTAAAATTATTATATGAAAGAAAAACAATACAAACTCCCAATGGCAAAAATTATACTTGTTTATATATAAAAATTCTCTATAGAAAATAAGTTTTCAAGATAAAAAATGGTTAGTAGCCACAATGATAGATAAAATTAGAGATGAATGTTTGAAACTGAATTATTAAAAAATACATTATTTTTGGTAACTATAGTAGGATTTCGCATATGAAAATTAGTAAATAACTAAATATAGACTTCAAAAATATATGCACAATGTATGTACATTAATTCGCGAACAGGAAAGCGACAACCATAACAAAAGGCACGACTTGAATCTTGGCGTTCTTCGGTGTGAGTCGTCGCCAATTGACACTTCCGGGTACCTCTTCCTCTTCACTAACCTCTCTCTGGCTCTCGTCATGGCATCAGGGATGAACGCTCCTCCGTCTTCGTCGTCCCTGAAAAAGACACCGATTCATCATTGTCTCTGTCACCGTTTTCATTATCGGTTTTGTTATCGTCTCTGATGAACTCAAAGATTAGAACCTCTTTGTCTATGTCTTCCTTGTCCCTTCAGCCATCTTTGCTTTAACCGGAACTGTGGACTCTCCTCTGGATAATAACGTCATTTCTCTCTCTCTGACTTCAGTTATCATCAATCTAGCAACCTAGATTGTTCATGAATGTGATGTCATGTCGTCTCCGGCCGTGACCCTTGGCGCTTTCACTCTCGCCAGTTGCCATCTTCCAGCTATACTTCCTATCAACAACTCCTCATCGTCTGACCCGAATGAGCTCTCACGGCTGGCTTAAACGCAGAGTACATTCACTGTCCAGGTCAGCAACACATCGCCGTTTGCTGAGGTTAACAAAGCGCCACCAAGTCCATCAGTTAATCTTTCTCAAGCTTTAAAAAATTGCTCCTTTTTGGGTTCATGGGTAAAACCGCTTTTCGATGGTTGTCTTTGTTTCCTTTGGGCTGCGACATTAAGATCACAGTGCCATCTAGCTCACTTAATTTGACAAGAGGTGAAAGAGAAACTAAACCCCTATCAAATGTCGAAACATGGAATACAAGATAGTTCAAAGAAGAGGGAAGCATTGCCGCCGTGGCAGTAGTTCTTATCACTAGCTATTCGCTCTCATTATATTGATGGTATTATAATCCTTTTTATATAGGTTAGAATTTAATCATTTATAAAATTTGTTTCATGCAAAGTTTACTCAACTGTAAAATTTATCTGTCTTATCCTATAATAGTTTATATTTAATTGAAAACTTTTAGTAAAAAGATAAACCCGAAAATTTATAATATAAAAAGGGCTTGAGACTAATGCTTCACAACTTATACCATATACAAGGCTATGTGCATAAGAACACAACTTAATGGAGGCCGCAAAGATAAATCTTTTAACTACTGGACTCAAAACATTTCTTCGCTTATACAAAATTTTAAGAGATGATTGCTCGTATAAAAACATTTTCTCGAATCCGAACTATTGGATCATTTGATACAATTCAGTATATGAGATATCTTTAATTATAAATTCACATGTATATCTTTGAAAACTTAACCAAAAAAAACTCAAAATAAATCATTTTCAAAAAAAAAAAAACTTTAGTTAGCACATACTAGATCATAAAATACGACTACTTCAGATGATAAGATATTCCAAAATGAAGTCAATTTTTTTGTAACTAACACAAACAATAACTTGGCGTATGAGAAACTTTTGAAAGTATTCAGGAAAAAATTCCAAGATTTTATTTTAAAAAACTTATAATAAAACTCAAAATATCTTTACAGAACCCCACAAGGTTTTAATTCACTATATTATTACAAATTTATATATTTTTCAAAAAAACTTTTTATGATTGTAAAGTGGACGGCGAAATTCACAGGAGTTAAACAGAAGCCAGAGTAGATTTTTAGTAATAGAAACTGAATTAGGTATAAAATAGTGACGTGTTAGTAATCATAAATCCATCAATCTATGAAACCGTCTAAAACACACAAAAACTACTAATACTAGCCTAGACAATAAAAGTATGAACAATGAAGTGGTAGTTCAAATTGCGCAACTTGGTGGGGGCATGAATGCGACTGAGAGAGGTGCAAAATGATATGACGAGAGTTGTTCTTATCCACTTATATATGAAAAAAATGAACGAGAACGTGTTTCTTGTGACCAATGTACATGTTAAGCTCTTTGTTTCCTTCTGCTTACCTAATTTTCTTTCTTGCCCAATTTTACTTTCCTACGAGATATCTTCTGCCTCAATAAATAAAAATATCACAAGATATTTGCTTTGTTAAGAGAATCAATACATCATAATCAACCTTGGAGCTACTCTGGTCCACTCACTCTACAATCTGCTTTAGTAAATGAAAAACATATTTATCCATTTATGTACAGCCACAACATGCATATCTAATTCTTATAGAATAACCAAATTTATCTGATGTCGATAAACATGCCTCCAAAAAACTAACCAGTTGGGATTTGATCAGCCGAAAACTCTGATTATTTTAAAAATATATTTTCTAACCTAAATATCATGTAAATAAGTGTCATCTTTAAGATCTACATTTAAATTTATGATTTTAAAACACATGTCAATTAGAAGAATTTCGGATACACAAATAAAAATGTTATAAAACCATCGACGATATTTAAAACTACATAATTTCTTGTTATTATATTTTTATTTCTGTTTGCATGTTCAAAAATGGCCTCTTTACGCTACGTTGAATATTTGAAATTATCTAGAATCGATTTAATGAAAAAATATTACTTTAGTCTTCTTTTTTTGCAGATTTAGCAACTAACAATAGTGGATGATTGTCCCATCTCTCTCTAAGATGCTCATAGATTTTTACTTTTCTTTGTAATGAGTCTTTTGTTGCTAACCTTCAAGCTCAAGAGAAGAATAGCGAAATTATAGCAAGAATTTGTTTTTCTTTTTGTTAAAACTATCTATAATTAAAAAATTACATTAAAATATGTAAACTATTTTTATTATGAATTTTTTTTTTGTTAAAACTACCTACAATTAAAAACAGGGAAGTAGTAAATAGTAAGTATCCGACTTGTGTTCAACTCTAATGACGGTGATGCAACTGTGTTACCGAAAATAAAATAAAATAAATAAAATAATGTTAATAATAGTGATTTTTATTCGGTCTTATATTCTTGACAGACATGACAAACATACATTTAGTATTTGAGGTAATAAAATAATCCTACAACAACCATTACAACAATGATCAAATAGTACGCATACGCGTAACGCCTTCTCTTGCTCGTAACATAATAAATGGTAGCTATAATAATAATAATAATCTATTGATTAAATTTCAAATTACCATCGTTAGAAAAACCTCAGAGAGGTTAAAAAACGACCAAGAAAAAGAAGGTTTTAGGTATGAGAAGCAGCACTAGATTCTGCCGTCGACAAATCAAGAAGCATCTTCTTGTATGGCATTGCACTCATGATCCTGCATCCAACATCAATTCTTTTTCAGTTCCAACGTCCACTCACTAGATCCAAGAACTCAAGATTATATAAACCAAAAGAAGAATCAAACCTCTCTTTACGCTTCTCCAGGAACCGAGCCAGCGATGCTTTACGAGCTTGAGGAACTGGAAAAAACAAGCAATTTATTGAGAAATTCCCTTAGATAACCCCACTAATTTAGACTTTATGGTTTAGAGTAAATGGGTGGATTTGGGGATAGGGTTTCAAATTTAAAAAAAAAAAAAATTGAAAATTTCATTAAAAAAATGTTATTTTGGTTATTTTATTTTTCTAAAACTATTTTTGTGACAAAAACTTAAAAATGATTATTTAAGAGAATTGTCCACTGTTATTTTGTTTATAGAGAAAATTTGTGAGTTGAAAAGTCTTGAATATATAAAGATTTGGTTTCATATTAATATATTACCTGAAGGAATCATATTGCTAGGACCTGCATTGAATGATTCGATCATGGTCATTGCATTACTCACACCAACGTGTTTGTCTCTACACCTAGAGAAACTATCAGCGTAAGTGGCAGAGCTTGACGATGCAGCAGGAGTAGCGTTATGGATTTGTTTTCCATAGACTCTCTCAGTTTCTCGAAGCTGTTTCTTCAAACTGTTCTCTCCAGTTTCTACTTTCGAACCGTTCCCGGCACATAACATAACGGCTTGAGCCTAATCATAGATCATTATCAGAACATGTTACAGTGTAGATTTTAATGAACATTTATTATACCTTATCAGGAGATATGTTATTAAAAACGCTAACAGTTCCAGCATAGAAGATTGTGAGCTGAGGAGATGATCCTGAAGAAGCCACTCTGTTTCACAAGTCAAATAACCAACGTTAAGTATCGTTATGAATTAAGAAAAACTGCTAAATATTCGATTATGTGCCTCATAAAATGAGTAACGTTTTTTTTATATTAACACGATACTTAAATTCGATATAAAAGCATGATTATTGCGGAGTTCTTAGAATAAAGTTCTTAACGTAATATAAGAACCTAAATCCTAAATCCGTTCTAAAAACTTTGTAATAATCATTGCCTAATATTACGTACCGTGGATCCCTGGACGAGTTAAAGGCAGGAGGTAGAGCAGAATGATTTGTTAAGGGAACTGATCGGCCAAGCAAAAACGGATTCGCGTTCTGAAACGCACCACCGCCAAATTGGCTTCTGCGGTGGATACTGGCCGCAGAAACTGGGCACCACTGGTATTAGACAGGAAACGCATGAGACGTCAACATCTTTTATAGGAGCATCCAAATTGGCAAGTTTAAGTTCAAAACTAATTACTATAAATAGTTTTTACATAAAAAAAAAATATTTAAATAAATTATTTATTTTTAAAACGAACCACTTATCAAATATAGAATATTCTCTTTATTGTTTAGATAAATACTCTCTCCGTTTCAATTTAATTGTTGTTGTAAGAAAAAAATTTTGTTTCAAAACAATTGTCATTTTAGAATTTCAATGCAAAATTTATTAATAAAATTTTTTATTTTATTTTTTTATTGGTTGAAATATGGTTAGATGTATAGGTATTGTGTTTTTATTTTAGAAATATACAAAATGGAAATCCCCAGAATATATATAGATATTCAATTTTCTTATTTTTTGTTTAATTTAGTGGTTGAAATTCCATTTATCTATCCATGAAAATGCTCTAATGTCTTTTGACAAAAAGGTGTCAACATATGGGCATTATCCTAACTTCAAACGCCAATCGCAATTTCTTTTTATCATTTCCTAATTCTGCGGCTGCCAAGCGACTCTACAAGCTCTCTAGAGCAACCATATTGTTTTGTATCTCAAAACAAATATCTCAACAATTTAATACTATTAATTTAATACAATTTATTTATATATTAAATTTAAAACTTTCAGAAGAATAAAATTAATATGGTTGGACAATTAATGGACATGTGGTATTACACTTTTTAATTGTTTTTTTTTTCATCTCACTACTCTTTCATATTTTCAATTTTTGCGTTTTTTTTTTTTTGCGTTTTTTATTAGTGTGATATCCACTAAGTTGCTCTTAACTCTCGCAATTATCCAACATAAGTTACACATTTTTTTAATATATGTCTCTTAATGATTGGCCACACAATGTTATATTTGTCTGTCACAAATATTTTTGTTTGGATAATACATACAGTCCAGAAATTTCGAAAAATAAAAAAATATTCCGGCAATTTTTTTTTTTTTTTTTGGACAAATAAAAAAATATTCCGGCAATTTTTTCGACTGTTTTGCGGTAGCTTTCCGTCGATAATTGACTAGGAAAGTAGCTACCAACAATAATAGCTCAACCATAATAATCAGTTTTTTTTTTTTGACAAAGGCCATAATAATCAGTTCTTGAAAATTCTGTAACCAACTAGTAATTAAAGAAGTTAAATACAAAATTTTAAAGCTTGAACCAACCTGAAAATCTGCAGCAGCCGGCATGAAACTTGAATTAGGCAAGAGCTTTGCCTTTCCCCATTGTTTAGCTACCTTCTTGCTCACTCCTGAAAAACCCATTTTTATTCACATCAAATTACTCATCACTTTTACTATGCAAGATTTGATGAAATATTATTATTGAAAAGAAGTTTGGAATCCAAACTAATTATATTTAAAAATACAACTTGTTGACGATATAATAAACAGCTTTACAGGGCTATCTGTATATTAAACTGATCTCCTAAATTTTACTCATATTTTCTTTTGGAGACAAGAAGAACACAAACCTCGTTCTCCGACACGATCATCCTCAACCTCGCGCTTAACGTTACTCAGATACTTCTTGTCACTCAAACCCAGAAAATCTCTTTCCATCACGAACCAACTCAGAGAATACTAACACAAATTACTTCTCTGTTTCTGCCCAAACATTTAATATAAAACGAAAAAAAAAAAAAGACAGAACACAAAGTAAATGGGAAACCAAAGGGGAAGGTTTCGTTTTGGTAATGTTGCAGACACACTTTTGGAGAGGACTACTTATTAAAATCGCTATTCTTTCCGGTTTTATAAAGAGCTTCTTGCTTGATTAAACCATGTGGGCCTTTTTTTTTTAGCGGGAGAGAACGGTCTACCGCCTAGACCGGTTCATTCCCACGTTTTTTAAAATGTTTTTCTTTTGCTTTCTTCGATGGTTGACATGTGTCGACGGATCTGATTTTTAAAACATTTTTTATTTTATTTTTTAGAAAAATCAGAGGTGGTTTAATGGGCTATTGTGGACCTTTTATTCGTGAACTCGCACATGTGAAATGTGTGGTTTATTTTATCACACCAGTTTGCTTTTTTGCTCTTTGGAAAAGTATTCGACAACAATAATGCATGATGAAGCGAAGACTTTTGTCGTAGAGGCCACCTTTGTGTCGTCACTTATTGGATTCCAATAACCACCTCGATGATGCTCAACGGGCTGTAATAAGTTTCATTTGCTTATCAAAGGCCCAACATACTGTCCACTACACTAGGCTCGTTACTTTTTTCTAGATTCGTTAGACCATTATTATCTCTTGTCTTTTAATCGGAGTTTTTAGTTTTTAATTAAGAAAAACTAAGACCGTCACTTAAATAAGAGATATAAGATCCATCTCTTAGTCGAAAAATATAAAAAAATGTCAAATTATGAGTTAAAACCTCAGTTAAAAAACCGAAGATAATGATGTCATTACTTGTTTGTGAGGTTTTCGAGTTTAACAAACTAAAGTTTTATTTACACCAAAATTACTTGCTTGATAATGAAATAACTATGTAATAATATTTTATAAAATATTTGTTAAATAAATAATTTAAAAGAAATAATAACATAAATAAATAAAATATATTTTAATGATTTAATCAAATTAAAAAAAAACAATTCAAATATGATATATATATATATATTTCTTTATATTTTATATGATATATTGTTTAATTTAAAAGATATTAAAATGGATATATTTTTTTAATATGAATATATATATTAAATTAAACTTTATATCCATATCATCTTATGATCATTTGTATTTTACTATAATAATTTTTTAAAAAAAATCTGATTACAAAATTTTCAATGTAAGTTTTTTAATATCAGTGGGATTGATATTTGTAAACCTGAAAACTCGAAATTTGAACCCGAACTAAACCCGAATGGTGATCCGATTTCCCAAGACTTATTTGTGTGTATATGTATTTAGCTTAGTAAAAGAAGATTAAAACGATATATATAGAGACCAAATGAAATCACACGAGGTCTATATCCAGATAGAAGATAAGGAAGGTCTGTCAATTATTTTTAGTTTAATCGTTTTGGCCTGTAGAAGTCCGATAATAATACAAAATCGAGTCGAAAATACAATCGTTGAAATATAAGAGCATCATTAGTGGTAGTTTCTCGTTGATAATCTCTCACCAAAAATAATAATATTTTAAAAGAATAGTGTAAAAAGATTTTGGTATGAGTCTCTCAAATTCCGAAAGACTTTTCTTTTAAAATATTATTACTTTTGGTGAAAGACTCTTAACGAGAGATCCCTAGTACAACTGCTCTAACAACATCTTATGAGGCATGGTCACAAAATTTTAAAAACACAACTAGTTGTGGAGTTGTTGATTGATCTATTTCTCACTTTTCCTTTCATCTTCAACATTTATCATCTGCAAATTCATAGTGATTTAGGTTTTAGAGCAGATTTATTGAGGGTCTCCTAAAGTGAGTTTTTTACTGGATTTAAGAGACCGTTTCTTAAATTCCGCTAAGAGATCTGCCGTAAAAGACCCTTAATAAACATGTTCTTATATATAAAAGGAAAAATGAACTTAAAAATATAAATAAAAATAAAAATAACCTTGTAGTTTTCTCAGTTTCTTTCCAAGAAAAACGAGAAACACAACGAGCAAGATGATTAATGTGATGATTCCTATTATTATCGCCAATGTTTTCCCGATATTATTATCGTCATCATCCCTACCATATTTTTCTCCTCCTGTAAAATAACCCAAGTACACTCAAACAAATAAATAAATAAATATCAAGACTATACACCTCTAATTTAATAAGTTAAGTCTAATATAGCTTTTGAAGAATCCATCATCCAAATAATTCTCACAATTCTATTGAAAGGTTATCATCTATGGCTACATTAAAGTCGTTTTATAATTCTTTTGTTTTGTGATGACTACGACTTTTTATTAATACTAATTTAAAATAAAGAAAGCTGACCAAAGTTTGAGTCACGTGCATGACTATCACCGAAGCTAAACCGCGCGTAACACTTGGACAAGTAAACGTATCCTCCCTGAGCCATTAAGCAATCAGATCTAAGCCGCCCTATTGCATCGGTCAAGCAGTCTCGACACTGTGCTAGACTTAGATCCCCTGTGCACTGAGCCGCACCCCGAACATCCCCGTCCTCTCCAGTCCTGTCGGGCTTATCTCCGAAACCTAAAGAACCGATAACATCTCCAGCTCTGGTCAACGCATCCTGGTCCTCAAATCTCATCGGCTTTCCACATGTCTTGAGCATCACCGTTTTGTCCTGAACGCCAAAGAAGGAGCTCTTGTCGTACCGGACCAAACAGTTTTGCATCTGCAAGAACACGGAGTACGAGTTGGGACACGTGTTTCCGACAAGTGCGATGGCACGTGATAAGCACGATGAGCAAGAAGTCGGGTCTAGGTCAACGCTACACTGGAAGAGACCATATACAGTAACGTCAGGTTGGGGTTTTACTCCACTACCGAAGGGAACAGTGAGGTTGTTGTAGTGGCTGAAGACGGTAGAGGTGACGAGGGAAGAAAGTAGGGAGTTGAGGTTTGTCTCGTAGGCGGAGCCAGGAGAGAATCTGGCTTGCGAACAGTTTGCATATATGAACGTGTCTATGGAGGTGGAGTAAGTTGGGTTGTCTGTGGCGGTTGAGGAGGTTGGGACCATAAGGATGACGGAGGTGAGAAAGAAACAGAGAAGGGTTGTCTTTGTTTTGAACATTTTTGACATAAACGGTGTAAGTCTTTAGGGACAGTGAAATAGAAGTTGAGGAGCGAAGAGCTTGCCTTTAAAAAGGATTGCCGTGAACAAGGGGTAACTTGTACGTAGTTTCCATGTTGGTGGACGTTCAGACCATGATTAAAGGGCTTAGGATGAGTCTCATATATAGTGTAATAATCAGTTCTAAAAGTTGTTAATTAAGAACCAATTCTTATGGGTTTCTTGCAATGTTCGCGGGTCTCACTGACACGTGGTGGTCCACAATTGGTTCGTTTTTTATTTTAAAAAAAAATGCCAAGAACTAACATAAAAAATTTCATAAACTTATTTGTTTTTTCTAAGATCAGGGGTTATTAGATTAATTATGCTCTCAGACTTAATTGACTAGAGCTTTATTGTGGAACTATACATTGTATGTTTGTTTTAATGTTCATTACAATTTTCTTTAACTCAATAATATAGTTGTACTCATTTAGATTCATATTTTGACTTTGAAAGTAGTGACGATATGTGTGAATGAAGTCGTTAGCTTCTGTATATGTATACTGTTGTTAGCTATAAATAATTAGTTACCCTTTTCTATTATAAGCTACTAACGGGACGCATGTAACTTAAGAGCATGTTTAATTTTTCAATTATTTAAGAAACGTTTTTTAATTTTTTTAGTTAAAAGCTAAGAGACCGTCTTTTAAATTTCCCTAGGAAATCCGCCCTAAGAAACCCTCAATAAACATGCTCTAAGGATGTTTTTTATAGTACGGTAGTCTGCTGTGGAGTTTGAATACGTTTAGAAAGGCAAGACTTGTGGAACTTTCACGAAATTGAAACAAAAATTAACTTATTGGCATATTTTTTGTTTGTTAAATTTGCATTTAACTTGGATTTGTCTCTCTCAACGGTTTCATGTTCTCGTTCCGGTTTGTCTTTAACAAGATGACAGGAAGAAACTTGCAGCATTATGCTCTAGAATCGTATATACATTGACCATATTAATGTGTCTCTGATTACAAAAACAATATGAATTTGTCTCTGATTACAAAAACAATATGAATTTGTTAAATTTGCATTTAACTTGGATTTGTCTCTCTCAACGGTTTCATGTTCTCGTTCCGGTTTGTCTTTAACAAGATGACAGGAAGAAACTTGCAGCATTATGCTCTAGAATCGTATATACATTGACCATATTAATGTGTCTCTGATTACAAAAACAATATGAATAATACCAAGTAATGCCGTCAAGAAAACGAGTTACGGTTATCCATAATAGCGTATTTGGTAAGGCAAAGGTACCTGAAAGTGATACAAGAAGATGGAGTTTAATTATATATATGGAAAAGGATATTGCCTTGTTGTTTCCTCTTTTTCTTCTTTTTTAATATAATGAGATTATTAGTTTTTGGGGGGACAAGGGAAAGGATTAAGAAATCATATCTTTTTTGGGTAAAAAAAGAAAGCATGTTTTAACCACCAAAATGCAATTTTTCTAACTAAACTTTATTTCAAGAAATATATTCACATGCATATAATACGAAAAGAGATGAACAAATAAGAAAGTCTATACGGGACCGGTCAATGCATATAGAGAAGACAATACTCGTTGACCTGCTTTGTTTGGTTCTTGAAAACACAACACCATCAATTAATTGTATAGACTTTTCTTTTTTGGCTATATATTGTTACAGATCTTTGTTTACTTCAACGAGTGCATTACTGTCTAGGCCACATTTAAGTTTTCTCCACGGCACTTCTCACTTGGAGCATACTTTAATAGAAAACGAGACAAGTTTTGGACATTTTTACCCTTTATAAAAAAGGAACGAGATGCAAGCTTACATGGTAATAATTTTTAGACTTTTTTGTTTAGTTAAATGTTATTTATTTATTTTATTCTATAACTATTTATTTCACATCTATGTTTTTATTTGTTATTTTTTAAAATTGTAAGATATCAAAAAATATTATTATTAACATTAAATTATAAAAAAATATTTATGTTTTAACATCCACTTTCTATATTTTTATATATTTTATATTTTATATATGGATATGGATATAAAATATATAAAACGGAAAAAAAACATTAGACATGTTTGTATTGTACGTGTTTGTATGACTATATATATGTACATTTGTGGATAGCTATTTGTAAACAAGTAGTAGCAGATATGTACACAAAGAATATTTGTAAATAAATAGGCGCATACATGGATACTAGGAAGTGAGTAAGTGTGGACATACATACACATGGATAAGTAGTCTACGACATATGAATAAGTAGTATACAATATGTAAATATGGACAAAGTCTCGTGGACACTATATTGTGGACGATGTAAATTGAACAATGGCTTGTGGAGGGTATTACTTTAACGAATGAGTTATAAATCATGTATATCAGAAAACAAAAATAGTAATACCTATAGACAAAACTTAAGTGTATTATATATTTGTTGATAAAAAATTTATGGACAAATAAAATGTGGACACATGTGTTAAGGATAGGAGAAAAAAATGGATTTGTGAGTTGTGAACATGTAAGTTACAAGTGAACTATATAGAATATATAGAAGAATTATCGACAATTAAGGTAAAATATGTGTAAAAATTTTTTTAGAGGATCAAAGACTTGGAAATAAAATAACAAACAAACTGGGATGTAATATCAACCATCCACACATAACCCTATCCACGCTTCAGGTATCCACACACCACCTATCCATGGAAACCCCATCCACACGCTATCCGTCCACATCTTCTGCAGATCTGGGTTTTGAAATCGAAAATTCACAGATCTGAATTTTGAAATCCACAACAATACTAAAAAACCAACAAAATAAAAAGTTAGAATCTTTGGATGGGTTAAGTGACCCATGATGAAGACGGAAACGATTTTGTGATATGAAAATAAAATGGAAAAGACGTAGGAGAGAAGGTGAGAATGATGAAGACATAGTGAAGAGAAGAGAAGAAGGTTTGATTAGATTGATGCTATTGGCAACGGTTTGTTTTTTGGTTGATGCCCTCTACCTTGATGTTCTTGATTCAATTTACCAAATAAGAGATGAATATGATGTTTACGTCAAGAGAAAAGAGAAAAAATAATTTTTGAGTTAAAAAAGGGTAAAATAGACAAACGATAGTAAGAATGTGCCTCTCAAGTGGAATATAGCTTTGGATAAAATTAAGAAGACAGAAAGTGACTCTCTATGTAATTTTTTCTTACTTCAACACTGTGTTTGAATCTGAAATAGTTGCTTCAAAAAAAAATCATTAGTAGTATTTGCAACGACTGCTAATTTACTGTCATATTGTAGTTTTTCTTAAAAGTTAACTTATAACGAAACTTATTTTGATGTTAAACTATATACATGAAATTGTATTTATTATTTTTTTGGTCAAAAAGAAAAGAGACTTATCTAAACATATGGACACTTTTAAAATTACCGAGCCCAAGCTGTATACAAAGCTCATAACTCGATTGTAAATTAAAACGGTAGTAAAAACAGTTTTTGTTTTTCTTGGCGCGTAGATCCATAATCACTTCGATAATAAAAGGTATTCTCTATTCATAATAAGTGTCATTTTAGATTTGTGCATACGGATTAAGAAAACATTTAATTTTAAATATTTTCTATATAAAAACATCATTTCTCATACATCTAATCATATTTCAACCAATAAAAAATTAAACTGGAAAATAAAATTTATAAATTTTGCATTGAAATACGAAAACAACACTTATTTTGTAACAAAAAAATCTCTAAAATAATATTTAATATGAAACGGAGGAAGTATATTAAGGAGAAAATAAATTCATGTAGATATTAAGGGATTTTGGTGAGTAATTTCGTGCTTGACTTGTTATATAAGTCGTTGGTCTTTTTCTTGAAAATAATAATAAAATATTGTATTGTGGAGTTGATAATTTATTGAATATACCAACCGAATGCGGTTGACTCATTCGTCAATTCCGGAAAAAAAAACTTCTTGAAAATTTTGTGAAATCTCTTTAAACTGAATTTAAATGGAGACATCCAATATAACGACCCGATAAATATTTGAAAGGACTTTGATCCGGCTATTAGTTGTTTTAAGACAATCCTTGGATCGTCTTATTTGCATGAATAACATTCGTTTCAGTCTAGATGCAAGAGATAGTATGGACCAAAAATAATATTCTTTTCGTTTCATATTATTTTTGTCGTTTTAGGTTTATGCACATATATTAAAAAAACATATGATTTTGTATATTTTTTTAAAAAAAACACAATTAACTATACACCTAATCATATTTCAACCAATAAAAAAATAAAATGGATAATTTTATTAACGAATTTTACATTGAAACTCTAAAACGACACTTATTTTGAAACGAAATTTTTTTCCTACAATGACAAATAATATGAAACGGAGGGAGTATTTCACTAACAAGAACTCATAAGCTATATTATAATTTACAAAATGACAATATCAGTTTTTTTATTTACTTTCCTTCTTCTCAAAGCCTGCCTATTTTCACATGAATATGTTGGTAACAAGATCTATTACCAGCAAAGCAGGCCAAAACCCACAATCATTGGTCTTTGTCCATGTTTTTAGTGCACCAACAAAAACTGATCTTTGAATTGGGCCTGTTTTATAAAACAATATAGCATATGGGCATCTATCCATTAGTTTCTTACATCAACCAGTTATATAGACCAAGGCCACCTTAACAAAAAGTCTGTAAGATTCATGTTTTTTCTTTCTAGTTTATACTTCTCAATCTGGTTTGGCTACAGTTTTACTTCTAAAATAAATTTATATTGACAAAATATATATTACATACAAATTATAAACTTTTCGTGACAAAAAATCAAACTATGAAAATCGAGATATGTTTAATCTTCAATTTGACGTATATGATCATTTATTCGGACAAGATTTAACTACGTACACATTCAATCAAATACACAAAAAAACTATAAAATTTAAAGAATCAAACACATTGCAATCTTCACGCCATTGTTCACAGATAAAAAGTTCTATAAATAAATAGATTCACAAGCATATATAAGAGTTTTTTAAAAATTTAAAATGGTGTGTTTCATGGATGTTTCTTAGAAGCTGTTTGCTTCTCGAGTTTCTCGAAAAGAGAACCATCATAGGCAGCTCTCACTGTATCTTTGTGCAACAAACCGTTCTTGTCTTTGCATAGATAATGCAAAATCTTCCACTCCGTGTATGCAGCAATCCTGCAAATTTATCAAATTTCACGTATAGCCATTCAGAACCGGATCCTTACCATCGCTTAAGAGAATAAAATAAAAACTGAATTAAACCAAACCGGTTCGGATACTTACGCTCCTTTACGATCATTAGCTTCTTTGTTTGAGTCGAGGAGTTCTTGGAGTTCTTTGCCCGTCAATGCATCGGGATGTGTATGTGAATGCTTCGCAAATATCTCCTCGAACTTCGATTCCACAAACCTCCAGAAATTTAAAATAAAACAAACAAACAAAATGAATATAAAAATTATGTTTCTATTTTCAAAATATAAGAAATATATACTAAAATCATACTCCCTCCGTTTCATATTACTCGTCGTTCTAGGTTTATTCACACATATTAATAAAACATATGATTTTGTATATTTCCAAAATAAAAACACAATTACCTATACAGCTAACCATATTTCAACCAATAGAAAAATAATAATACAATTACCTATGAATCTTATTAATGAATTTTGCATTGAAACTCTAAAACGACACTTATTTTGAAACGAAAATTTTTCCCTACAACGACAAATAATATGAAACGGAAGGAGTATAAAACTCAGTAATTTACCTTCCATCCTTGTCGTAAACGCCTGAATCGCTACCATGTTTGGCAAGGTGGATATTCTTAACCTCTATCGGAAAAGAGAGCGAGAAACCTTTTCCCTGCAAATCAAGAACACATAACACTGATTCCTTCTTTTTTTTGTAATTTAAGAATGAAATCATTAACATTAAGAACTTAATCTTTAACGTACCGGACGAGTTTTGCTGCTAAGACCCATGTTGATGAACAAAGAAGCGAATGCCGACAAGAGATATCCACACCCTATTGCTCTAAACCCTGTTCTTATTTTTCGTTTGTTCCAAAGACAGTAAAGTTAGTATAGAAAATATCGAAAAATCTTACTTAGATTAATTACTCGGATGAGAGAGTCATCAGACCCTAAGACCATAAAACAAAAGATCTAAAGAACAAATCTATTATAAAGATATTACAGAGATTGATTAAGACATTTTGGTTTGAACTAAAGTAAGTTTTGCTTTTCAAGAAGACCTGATGACCGTACCTTGAAAGGTCTCTGAAGGATAAACGATACCATCTTTGTTCCTATCGAAGAAGGCGACATGTTTCTGCAAGAAATTATCTTCTTCTGGCACAAATTTCACTTCTAAGAAAAAGAAAACAACAGCCCAAAACGTTTAAAGATCGATTTTGTGATAGTAGAGATACATATTTTACTAATCACCAATATGAAATTGAGAATGTAAGAAAGAGTACCAGTGGATGCAGAGGAAGCCATGATATGATCAGAGAGAGAGAGAGAGACAAACACAAAAATGAAATGGTTGATAAGAGAGAGAGAGAGAGAGGTTACAGAAAAAGTTGAAAAATGAATGGAGACAACACACGATTAGTAGTTTTGCTTTAATAAAATGAAGGAACGGTTCTTTATGTTATTGTATGATTACAATGTAATCAAAAGATTCGATTTCGATCTGTATTTCTTATAATGATTTTGTATACGAAAACGAAAAGATAAATGGGACGTCAGGTATTTATTATTAGTCTCATTCACGCACCACGTTGCTGTGGCTCATACAGCCATATATAGCACATTCTGTTTTTAGTTAACTTCCTTTTCTGCATCAATGATATTTTTCATTATTTGGATATATATAATTTAATGAGTTCATACTTCATAATCATATTCATAACCCTCTTTTTCTCTGTGCTTTCCCCTTGATTTTTTTAGATTTATATTTTTTTATTCGTATCACTTTTTATTTTTTTAATCTACGTTTTAGATAACACGGTAATGTGTTTCTATTAATTGCAAAGTTTCCTAGTTTAATATGTGCATATTTTTATATAGTTGCACATTATTGGTATCATATAAAATATTTTTTACACAAATATAAAAATTATTTTTTTGATAATTCTTATTATAGAAAATTTACATTTTAAGTAGTAAAATATGTCTTTATTTAAAATTACACAAAATAACAACGACACTATAAAAGCAAATAACTATAATACTAGTCTAACATTATTTATTTTTGAAACGAAAAGATGTAACACTTGGAAAACAAAATATGAAATAGGGACTAATAAACATAAATTAGAAAAATAAAAACAAAAATTGGTAGTACTGACAAGCAGGCTAACTCGCCCCGCATGATCCACCTCAACACAAATTGAATAATTCTTTTATTTAATTGTTTAAATAATTTTAGCACATATATAATTGTAGTGTATATATCATTTTTGATTTTAATTTTGGTGTACAAAAAATCAATTCACATAACCCGCTAAAAATAAATAATATCTCGCATTTGTTACACTAAAATTTACAGATAATTTTCAGGACTTGCAGATAATTTTATATAATATTTAATAATTTTAAAACAATACAAATTGTATTTTATATATATTTCAAAAAATTAAAAACATCTTTTATATAAAAAAATGGGTTAACGAATTACCCCAAATCAAATTAGGTTGATCCGTCCCCCAAATTTTAAAAATCAGTTGATCCACATGTGTCCAGCTGCAGGTCAAACGAGGTAAGGCACGCGAATTTAGACTCAATTCCATCTCTATTTATCGGCAGAAAATATATGATAATAATAATAATGCAGCTAAAAGGTGGACAGATATATTATAGATTAGTGGTATATATATATATATTGAATTTGTACAACTTTATTCAGTCAAATACTTTGTACATTGAATGTTTCTAGATCTAAAAATGACTATTGCGACCTATCTTATCCACACTTCTTAATCAAGCGTAACGGTTCAGACGAGCTTCACCGTGATGTCTCAAATATTGTTCCTGCTTGCATTGTGTAAGTGTAACACAGGAGAAACATCTCTGTTTAGTCAAGAGAGTAGCCACCAGTTGTGTGAGAGCAGACCAATCAGCAGTGTAAAAATAAAATTTATTGCCCTCATCAAGCTTCTATCCCGGCACATGCAAGATAAAAAATAGTGGTATATCAACAGTGTGTTCTTTTTTTTTTTGAATAAAATTATCAAAGGGTATACGCAGGTCACAGGTGTGTTTACTGTTTAGGGTAACATTATTGATTTTAAGTCGCTTTCTTTATGTTTCTTTATTAAAGCTAATAGACTTAAACTATTGAGTTCTTGACCAAAATGGATGGCCCAGCTCCGCCTTTGTATGTGGACAAGCAAGGTATGCAGCTACCAGAACCTACCTTCCTTTGTTAGTCACTCTTTTGTATATATTTTAGCTATAAATACGAAACTACACTTATAAGAGCATGATTAACTTGGGGTTCTTAGGGTGGAGTTTTTAACGTAATTTAAGAATCAGTTCTTAACTTTAACAAAAAAAGTTAAGAACCAGTTTTTAAATGTCTTATTTAAGAACCGGTTCTTAATTTTTTATTTGTTAAAATTAAAAACCGATTCTTAAATTACGATAAGAACCCACTCTAAGAATCCGAGATTAATCATGGTCTAAGGTAATGAAATAAAAGTTATCACATTGGTATTGGATGGTACCAATCTATTAGTCAAAAACTAGCAAAAGGTTGCTTCTTCTGCTTTTATCATTTGAATCGATTAATAGATGTTGGCGGATAGGTAAATTGATAACTGTTATTTGTTGTAGGCTAATCATATAGCATATGAATTATAACATAGTAAATTCTACTAGTTAGGCATTTTTGAATTTGGTTTCAGATGTATGTTTTGTATGGAAGTAATAGTTTATGTTCAGTGCTTTTAAATGTCCACCAATCGGATTTACAAAACAGTTAGAATTTTAATGGTTTAAATATATGTATGTTTTGATATTATGAAAGTTAGAGATTTTGTGAGAAAGCGTATACAGTTTGAGAAAGAGGTACTCTATGTTTGGGGGATTGATAGACTTTAAGAAACGGTATCAAAATTCACACGCATTGGAAGAGTGCAATAATCAAAAGGTGATTGCGTAAAGCAGAGTGCAACAGATTCCTTTGGCTGCTTTTGTACCTCTTTGTCTTGTCCAAAGCCAAAGGCTGGTGATGACAACGCTACAACTTCCTCTCCGCATTCACACTTGGTATGGGTATTGATTGTTGCTTGTACAAATTATCAGAAGCATTCCCTTTTATTATTATAATCCAAAACCTTTTTTAACTCTTTCCAAAATTAATTGTAAGAAAAATCATATCATAACGTTCCATTTATCAACAAATCCATGGCAGCCAGTTTAAATCATAATAGTAGACCGTAAATGCTAGGCATGGCATGGACAGTCAGGTCCTCGAGTCGATTTTGGGTCGGTGTATGTTGGATTCGGATCGATTTTTGTCGGGTTTGGATCCTTTTAGTCCTACACATTTGGATTCAACTAGGTATTTAGAAAATTTGGTTCGGATTCGGGTTGGTTCATGTCGGGTTCACGTCGGTTCGAGTATATTTCAAATTCCGGTTGGTTCAGGTATTTAGGAACCGAAAATGACTTAAAGTACCATAAATGAACCCAAAAACCTGAAAAGTTACCGGAAGCACCAAAAATACCCCCCAAAATTCAATACCTAAAAATATCCAAAAACTTACTCGAAATCTGATCTGAAAACTCAAAAATACATGAAACCTGAATATCCGAATTACATTTTTTTGAAAATCTATAATTTTACATGAAATCTAAAACTATACCTGAAAGCCGGAACCCAAAACTTTAGAAAATATCCGATCGAGTCTCAGGCATAATTTGGATCAGAACCGAGATCCACAAGTCCAAAAAAGATGCATCAGATACTTTAGCATAAATCTAGATCTAAACTTGTATTTTTGAGTCGATTGTAATTCAGATTTTCGGGTCTGGCTAAAATGCTCAAACCTAGTAAATGCTAACAGATGAATTATTAGCAAAAAATTGCATAGAAAATTTTATATGAATTTAGATGTTTGTGACATTATTTAGTTTTTTCAAATATTTTAGGTAACCATTTTGCGTCCAACTAACATTTCAGGGTTTCACTACAAAAAAACACTATAAACCAAACAGATTATCTTAAAGTTGGAGCAAACCAATCATCCATCTCTCCATCATCATTACAACTACCAAGAAGCTCAATCTTTCTCCGATCATAACATCTTCTTGACTGTCTCTCGTCATCATCATCTTTTTTCTTTTCATGCCCATTACTTCTCATCCTCTGTGTCATCTCCAACTTCCACTGCTCTCTCTTTTCCGCACTCCTTGAAATACTACTTCTCCCTCCTTCCACTGGAAATCCCATCACGCCATCCTCTTCTTCTTCTTCCTCCTCCTCTTCTTCTACAAAACTCCACGTCTTTGAAACTCTGCTGTGATGATCACCAACACTCTTTGAATCCGGTGTGGCGTTTGGAGCCTTTTGTCTCTTGTGATCACACTTCAAACATACAGAGTTTCTTCTAAAGTTGATGTAATAGCACCTGATGAAGTATAGAAAATGATATCAGTATCCAACAAGGGAACGATAGATTAAAACAAAACGGATGATGATAATGACTCACGACTCGCATTCCCACTCTCCCGGATTGATTTGACGCATTGAAGGCTTGTCTTTGCACCTTAAGCAACTCGTGTTCTTTGCGAAATTCAGGAAATTGCATCTGCGGCAATAGAATGGAAGTTCAGTGTTTCTTTAATCAGATCAGACACAGTAAAAGATTTACTCACGTTTGGCATATCCAATCTCCTTTCTTCAGTGGAAGATGATCTTTCTGTTCTTGCTTCAACTGCTTCAGCCTCTCCTCAGAAAATACATCACACCGCAAACATCTTATGTTTTTCGCAAAGTTTAGGAACTTGCATCTGCCAAAACAAGAATAGTTCATAACAAAAGAGAGTACAAAAATTAACAATCAATGCATTAAGACCACTTACTCTGTACAGTGCCAATCCCCTGGCCTTTTCCGCGGGTCTCTCTCATCATTCTCCAGTAAATTCGGCTTGAGCTCATCTCGAGATGTCACAGTCTCAGCAGACTCAACGTCCTGCAAGCTATACTCCACGCTTTCTCTCAGCAACTTCCTCACAGAATCTTCAACAAACTTGGTTTGACAAGCACGGTTCACCACAGTAGGAGAAATGGAATCAAGCCCATAAGTCAGCAGTATACGCATGACATCTATAGTTCGAGCAGATTCCTCTTCTCGTGCTTGCGCATATGCCCTTTCACATTTCCCTCTCAAGTTGCAAGACCCACACACCTACTAAGTAAATTTTTCCAAGCTTGCTTAAGTAAGTTCCAAGTGTAACTTCAGCAAAAGAAAGAGCTAACGCTATAACTAGAATACATACATTTACTTCATCAATGCCCACATAGGCTCTTAGACGCTTTCCTGAGTTCACAACCTTCCTGTCAGTGCTGGGACATCCACACTCAGCAATCACTTTCATATCTTTCTTCGACAAGTATCTGTAAAAAAGATATGCAACACTTGAGAGACCGATCTATATACTCTATTTATCGCCCACAAACACCTTGTGTGCAGATTGGATTCTTCACTCACTTGAACAATAAATGGAACAAATGATCAAGAAATTGAAAGTCTTTACGAGATGCAGAGAAACCCACATAGAATAAAATCAAAAGCCTCAGAATTTGAATCAGTTACAGCACGTGAGAGACCAATCAGTATATTACATTTCGTCGAACAACTTATGTGCAGTTCACTCACTTAAACAATTTAATTGAAAGAATGATCCAGAAAACAAAAGTCATTCACGAGATACAAAGAAACCCATACAGAATAAAATCAAAAGCCTCAGAATTTGAATCAATTACAGCACTAGAGAGACCGATCAGTATATTCTATGTATCACCGGCATTTCGTCGAACACCTTGTGTGCAGCTTGGATTCTTCACTCAATTAAACAATTTAATGGAATGAATGATCCAGAAAGCAAAGCCATTCACGATAAGCAGAGAAACCCATATAGAATCAAATCAAAAGACTCGTTTTTTTTTTAATCAATCGGCGTTACCTCACGAGAGTGAATCGATGGCGGGCGAAACTGAGACAAGCAGTACGAATATGATTCGATTCCTTGAAACTCGTCACGCTTTCTCCGAAGTAACCTTTCTTCACCAGCATACACATCAAATCTAGCCATTCGGGCCATGGGTGAGAGCTTGAATCATCAACCAAACGTGTTCTTGCGATCTCGGGGTTTTGGGTTTTAGCTAGACCGTGGATATGTGCAACGGCTTTGACTGGTTTTGGGTAGAGAATGGTTCGATGGATGTAGTCGCCATGGTGGCTCTTGAAGAATCTCATCAGCAAGACAAGAGTTTTGGCGGGTAAAATGAAGTATTGTTGCAAAAACATCGTCACATTTTGCATATTAGTGTCTTCAAAACATTTGTGTTAAATACTTTTTATTTTTCTTTTCAAAGAACATATGTGTTAATACGGTCGGACCAAGTTTGTATAACCCATTTTCAGAGTTTCTATTAGGTCTAATGTACTTATTAGATCTAATAAGTATAAGTTCCTTGTGTCAGAATTGGCTTGGATTACTTAGTGTTGCGCGCCTTAATATACATGTACATTTTCTTTTCAGCTGAAATTAACTTGAAAACGAAGGGAGTGTATTGAATTAATGATTTTAGGAGATTTTGGAATGTTCTAATTTTAGTGGGATTTAGGTGAGTTTTGAAGTGATTTGAATAATTTTGGTAAAAGTTCAAAAAAAAAAATAAAAAAATTTATAGGTGATTTAGTAAGATATTTTCTGAAAATATTAGAATTGTTTAGGTGATTTGAAATGATAATACTTAAATGATAATATTTTATCTTGTGATGCATGAGCAAAACAATTCTTAAATACGAAGCTTCATAAAGTTCATAAGTAAGTATTGTTAAAGCCAATGGTTGATGCAATGATAATGAGCCTTTGGCTGTGGTTTCCAATCAGGTGAACACATGAATACATTTCAAAGTTCTTTTTTTTTGTACTCATGAGTGTGGATGCTAACTTATCTGTGGCCTCCTGATTAATCAGTGTTTCTGAAATAATTGCTTTATGTTGTGTTTTTCAATGATGGTATGTCGTTTCTCTATTCCTTTATCTTATGCTCAAGTGTTAAAAAATGTTTTCCAGTTTTTATGCTTCTTAGAAAGTTAGGTTCATAGCCTAAAGGAGAATCTTGAGGCTATACAGAAAGACATGGAAGAGCTAAAAAGTGTCATGGTTCACTACTTGCGTTGAATGTTCTTGGAGCGACCATGTCATACAAAACGATGGTGCAGCAATGGCGATGCACTAGACGTTTCGACTTCATATGCCACATAAAGATGAAATTCATCCAATTCTGAAATACAGCTATGACAATTTGAAGGTGGGAGAACTTAAGTCATGCCTTTAATATTGCGTTCTGTTTCTTCTATCTCTTACACTGAGTAAAGATAACTTGATATGGAAAGCGAGGGATTCATTGGTGGATATGACCAAGGTTACCAAGTTATCAATAACCTTGTTCGTGCTTGTTTATTGATGGAGGATGATGACAATGACAAGAAGTTTGTGAAAATGCTTGATCTGGTACATGAAATGGCTTTGTGGTTAGCGCTTGATATTAGGAAGCATAAGGAGATATGTGTTGTGCAAGCCGGTTTGGGGCTACGTGAAGTACCACGGGTCAAAGATTGGAATATTGTGAGAAAAATGTCACTGATCAATAATGAGATTAAAGAGATATCTAGCTGTCACGTGTGTCCTCATCTTACAACTCTCTTGCTAATCACAAGGAGCTGTGATATATGAGAGATTATAAATGGCTGCAATGAACTAAAGGATTTGACGTGGTTGTTGCTTGTTCCTAACCTTACTCATCTCGAGCTTTAGTGTTCAAAGCCAGTTTCCTGCAATGGCTACTGTTTGTGTTTACTACCTTTCTGAACTGTCTTTTGTTTGTATTATTATATGTTAACGGTTTGCTTACTCTGTCACTTGATATACAACAAACTCCTCTTTCTTCTATCATTTGGTTTTGTATAACCTTAGCTACTGAAGCTACCTCAGTCAGTACCTCAAATTCTTTTTGTTTAAAAAAGACTTGTTAAACGATAATTAATCTCAAATCATATATCTTTTTTTTTGTTTGATTATTTTAGAGTAATTCCTTTAGATAACCCCTTTTAGTTTGTTTGTCACAAAAATAGTTTTTAAGGAAGAAAATGACCAAAATGTTTTTTTTAGAAGCTAAAAAATTCATTTATATGCATTTATACCCCTAGGGTTAACTAATTTGGAGTTTAGGGTTTAAAGTTAAGGGGTGGGTTTGGGGTTAGGGTTTCAAATTTCAAAAAATAAATAAAAAAAATCAAAATTTCAAAAAAAAAAAAAAAAATCTATTTTGGTTATTTTATTTTTTGAGTGCTATTTTTGTGACAAAAACTAAAAAGGGCTATTTAATAGAATTGACCATTATTTTATGCTATCATTATCAACTGTTAGATATAAAATACCAATTATATAGTCAAAAAGAGGAACAAACCATGCAAGGTTGAGATCACGGTGGATGTCAAAAGAGAAGAAACATAGCTTCTCTTTAGCATCATACACTGTGACTGAAGAAGAGGCCACAACCGACGACGAGGCTACAGTGAATCCATGAGAGGATGGAACCAGGCTGACGAGCTCGTCGCTGGCGCGTTGAACGGAAGGGATAGAGAGTGGTGGCTCGGTGAGGAGGAGAGAGGAGGAGGTGGGGTTGATACGGAGAAGAGAGTGGTGGCTCGGCGAGGAGCACACTACTACGAGCAAAGTCTCGACTCTAAACTTTCTTTCTCTGCGTGTATGTTGTTATATATGTTCATAATATCTTAATTTATTTATTTTCAAGTATCTTCAAATAATATCTATGGAGATTTTATTTTACAAGAACTATTTTTAACTAAAAATGAACGTGAAATCTCCTAAAATTTGATTCATAATCTTTTCTTACTACATCTTGTTTTCAATTAAATAACAATGAATTTAATATATTTTTTAGAAGCTGTTAATTGAATAACAAGGGATTGTAAGTGAATTTTAATGACTTTGCATAAATCACATATTGAATATCATTTGATTTTAAAGAGTTTTTAAAATTATTGATTGACTAACATGAGATTTTATCAAAATCCCAAAATCTCCTAAAATCGTTAATTGAATACACCCCCGAAATGTATTTCATCACAAATAAGTGAATTTTGAATCTCCTGGTTGATTAAGATGTTCAAAAACAATGTGAGGCCATTGATACAGTCATAGATAGCACATTCTGCTTTTACTTTTCATTTGACTTCTATTTTTTCGCAATTATAGTTTTGATTGTTAGGAATAGAGTTTAATGATTCATAAATCATAACCCCCTTTCTCTGTGCTTTCACTAATTTTAGATTATCTAATTCCTTATTTGTCTTTCCTTAATTTTTTAATAATAGAGAAAAAAATGAGAAGTGTACCGTGAAATGAGGGATATCTACTTTGACCAATTTATAGCCATACAGTCTTCATCTATCTTCTTTATATACATACAAAGCAAACCTTTTTTTTCATTATTCACCTCAACAAAATATCTCAACACCAGATACTAGCTAGTCCTTTTTATACTAGCTAGTTCTTTTTTAACCCTCCAGAAACGAAATATGAAACAATCTAAATTGATGTTTTTCTTGTTAGCCCTAATCTTCACGGCATTGGTATTCCAACAATCAGAAGTAGATGCTAAGGTGAAGTATTGTTCGGGCATAGATAAAGTGCCTGGATGTCATGATTCCTTGAAATTAGCTGCGGAAAATGATTTCAAATGGCTAAGAAAAGATTGTTGTAAAGTGGTTTACGCGATTTCTGATCCTTGCGTGGTGTCTGTCTTGCGTAACCGAAATTTAGATATTGGTGTCTTCAAAAGGATTTGTGTTAATATTATCGGACCAGCATAACTTTTGTGTAACCCATCGTTTCAGTGGTATAATAATAATGAGATTAAAGTTCTTACATCATTTAAGTGATACATGTTTATCCCTAGAAATGGATCCAAACTGTCACAAAACAATATCTTTTTTTTCCAACTCTTTATCGCTTGATCTGATGATCCTCGGAGAAACGCATAATCAAAACCATAACAAATGGGCTTACACCATGCTCTAAATCTTTTAAGTTCAGTCTTTCGTATCAATATAATAATTAAGATGTCAATCTAATTCCAAGAGATTTCAAACAATGAAAATATAAATCATTTGTCTAATCTAAGTAATCAAGTAATAATGATGTGAGATCAAGTAAAGATTTAAACTTAAGGATACTAAATAACTAATCAAACTTTCAATCAATAAGATATAGAGAATCAATGGGCATATACATTTGATATTAGGTAATTAAAATTTAAATTTAAATGGCAAGAAAGTAATAACCAAGATTTTAGAACATAAAGATATATCAATTCTTTTCCAAGACAAAAGTCTCTATGTAATCATGATTTAAACATCAATTTTTTTTGGCTCAAATCATTCAAATGTGCATTGAGATAAGTATAATAATCATCTAGTAATTCTAACATCAAATCTCTTTGGTTAGAGTATATCTAAATTTATTCAATCATTTCATCAAACATATTCACTGAGCATAAAACCAACTAAAATATAGATAAGAGTGGTCAAATCAAATCTAGCGTTAAAAACACTTAAATAGCAAGGAAACATATCACTAAGATATTTTATTATGTATTTGGCATACATTATTACTTATTTAATTTTAATTTAAAACATATAAAATGTTCATTTAACCTATAAACTTTTAGTTATTTGTTTACAGTAATTTTCATTAACGTGGAGATTGATGAAATCAAGTTTATAAATCTTTATGCTGAGTAAATTACTGTTATAATGTAAAAAGAAATATGATAAAGTGTTTTTAGGATTTAGATGAAAAACATTTATCTTAAATGAAATGTAATTATAATATGTCTTACATTGCTTACAACTAGAAAAAAATTATACTCGTTCTAAAATGTTTTAGTTTTTCCACACAAATTAATAAAATATATTAAATTTAAGTATTAAATGCATAATTTTCTGTAATTATCTTTTTTCATGATTCTAAACCAATAAAAATTTAGTAAATGTAATTATTTTTTGAATTTTACAATTAATCATTGTCAGTTAATAAAAAATATATTAAAAATATAAAAAATGTATTTTTTGAAATATTTTTTCCTTAAAATATGTATTTTTAATAAACGGTGGGAGTATTATGTATGACATCTCACTAACAAATTTCAATAGCTGATTGAGACATTATCATAAAAAGGAATGATATAGATTATTATGTAAATCACACACGCTCACCGCACCCGGTATTGGTGAACAGAACTTTAACCCACAAAACAGTGTTTTAGAACCAACTCATACCAAATCTAAACGTTTTAAATGACTTTAAGATAATTTCGAGAATACTTTAATTTCATATAAATATCAGAATATTTTTGTTACATTCATCTCTTACAAGAAAGAGGAATATTTCTTGAATATTCTTTTTCTCATATCATTTATGTTTTTTTTTGTCGGTCAAAATTCATTCTCATATAAATAAATGCCAATACCTCTTTATTAAACACACGCTCAAATAAATACTTGCAGCAAAAAACTTTTGTCATTTTCTTAAGTCCGAGAATTATTACAGAATTTGAGTTCATAGTATGCTGCTAATCAACTTCATTACAGTTGCATTCTATGATTTAAAAATTGTACAACACCATCACACATTACATGTAATTTATTTTATTAAAAAGATTAAATATAAATTCTATAAATCCAGTTTTTCTTTAATAATTTCTTAAACAGTTTAATTTATATTATCATTTTAACTTTATTTATATTTATTTTTAATATATATATATATATCATGAAGTGTATGGACTTTTGACCCAAATAATCCCTCCCAAATAGATCAGTATGGGCTAATACCGTTTCTGACATAAACCCTCCTTCCCAATGCCAATAGAACCCATGTAGCAGTCGTTACATCAACTCTTTTACCACTAAAACTAACTCGTCCAGTTTTATTTTATATTTTTATTTCAATCAGAATTTTTGCATTCCTACAATTACATAAACAGAAACTCTCGGGGGTTCACCTTTGGCTAACATGAAACTGATCCTCACGGTGTTAGATAATTAACTCCCAAGAATTCAAGAACTTCTAGTCATTGCCACAGTGCAAGTGATGAGTTTCAGTTGCGGACAAGATAGAACTGATCATGTCTCGGACTTCTTTGAACCACGTAGCATCCCTTGTTCGTGTTGCCATGATGCGATCTCTCTACACAGACCGGACATGTGTTCGGTTTCACAGTTGACGGAGACGAAGGAGAGCAAGAGGGAGAGGTTGTTGATGAGTCCGAAGAAGAAGAAGACGACGTCGTTGAAAGCGGAGGAGAAAGAAAAACATGGATCTTAAGCGACGTCGTAGCGAGATCATATTCCTCCATAAGGTTGGCTAAATCCTCGTCGGAGGAGACGGTGACAAGGGCGTCGAGATCATCGGTTGGTAACTGACACCGGAGACTGATCACAGTCATCCCACATATCTCCCCGAGTTTCATCGCCAGCTCTGTTTTAAAAATGATCTTCAGAAACAAAGAGAGAAAGAAAGAAAAAAACTTGAAAGGGAAGAGAAAAAAAGAAGGTTACCGGTAAAGGATATGGAGCGTTGTACGGAGAGGACACGTGTATGGCCGCCGTTGTAACGTAGCTTCCCGTCGGGATAACGTGGGGTGATTCTCCCGTTGTAGCTACAGAGAAATTTAACTGTGGTCATTGCTTTTATGGTGCAAGGTTGGAGGAGAAAGTAGTTTGTGTGTGTATGAGTTTTTGTTCAAGCCAAGGTACTATGAGATTCAATGTATTATATAGAGAGTGTTTTCATGAAATGCAAAGGAGTATGAACGGGGGAAAATGTGAAAGTATGTATATGGTATATTCTCTTTTTGTGCGTGTGTGTCCCAAAATTTACTAGATTATTATTTTTTTAATTCGAAAAAAAATGTTTGGCCGACGTTATATATTTTTGGAAATATTATTCTTCTGAATCTAAAAGAAAAGAAAAAGATGCAAACTTCATAGGACAAAAGAGCCATAAAAGGACAATCAGGTTCCATTTTTGTTTGACAAGTGGCACTTGGAAAGAATCAGGTTCCATTAATAATGTCTTCCACCATTTACCGCTAATGAATTTTCACGTTTGCTTTCTCAGTTGGTTTAATTTGAAAATGATTCTGCGATAATATATTTTTCGTGTTTTGCTTTCACTTACACCATATCAAAAATCACTCTTACTCACACGATACCATAAATAAGAATTTTACACAGAAATTTTTTGACACTCAAGTGTGAATAGTTTAAGTCGATCTACTACACTGATTCATGGTACCAAATTTCCAATAGATTCTTCTTGGTCTCATGTTTTAAAATATAGAGAAAATATATCATTTTCAGTGCTACAGTGAAAGCTTTAGATATTTTCCTATTATCTTTTCCATTAAGAAACAATCATCTGAGTTTTTTCTTTCGTTTCTAAAAGGATTATTTTTTTTTTACATTGACATGTAGGCCTCTTGTCTTGTGCAACCCGGTCCCTTGAAAAGCCACAACGACCACGAAGATTTGCATTAATGTCGTAAGATTCTTGATATTTTACAAGTAGATATTTTAATAACATTCTGCCTAATAAGAATATGATAAAAAAAAGAATATGATTACGCAGAGTTTTTATATAACTTCAATCTAAGGCTGAGGCTGGCTAATGAAAACATATAAACGTCATGGGTACATTAGACCATCTCCATCAGTGGTTCTTAGGGAGGGGTTCTTAGCGGGATTTAAGAACCGGTTCTTAATTTTAACAAAGAAAAAATTAAGAACCGGTTCTTAAATAACATCAAAAGAAAAAGAAATCTCATCTTATAAAATAATTTATATTTGTTTTTATTTCAAATAACTTTCAGCTTACAAATTCGTATTTCCTAAAACAATGCAACAAATAAATACATTTTTTTTTGTATAACTATACTCAAAACTAAGATGACTTCAAATAACGTATTTTCTTTTTGTATAACCTTACTCGTATCTCTAGCCTTCTCTACACACACATCCTCATGGATGCGTCATAGTCCCATAGACCTTTCATCATTTGACGTTCAAGTTTCTTCAGTCTCCCACTGATCCAGTTATTATGTAAAACGTAGCAATGCTTCTTCTCGCACTCTGCTCTTACATCTTCCTTCAGCCATATGTCTCCGTAAGCTCCGTTAGGAAACAAGTCTCTGTCCAAGAAATGAACGGTCAGATTCGTCTCTGGCTCAACGCATCTATCGTTTCCTAAACGATAGACTCCACCTTCTCCACACAGTGTATCGTAGAAGCTAGGCTGCTCTGATAGACCAGAGGTTGCAGCATGTTTCACAACTTTCTCCATTGCTGCTATTGTTGGTTCATCTGAACGTGCGAAGTAGAATCCTGAGTTCAACCGTCTTGGTCGGTTTATTGGTACTGCAAAAAACAGAACTCAACTCATTAGTGTTTTTGGAACAAAGGTTTTGGTCTTTTAACTGATTCATGTAATCACCTGTTGTGTTGTATTCATCAGACTGTGCAACGAGAACAGAAGGACCGAAAGAGTGAAGCAGAGGCAATGGGTTTTTGAACCAATACACATCCACGTCGCTTAAGAGAACGTTGTAGCCCATTTTAAGTATCTTCAAAACTGTTCTTGACTTAACTTTGGTCACTCTCTGGAAACACTTTGATCCAAAGTGACAATCATTGAAGCTAATGTTCTTTGGTGCGTATGGATCAAAGAAAACTGGCAGACCCTGTGAACACAAGACCAACTTGGTTATGATGGAACTCTCTTCAATGTAGTAAACAAGGAGAAGGCAATGTGTTGTGTTACCTGCAATATAGCAAACTGATAAGTTTCATCATCAAGTGCACAAACTAAGAAGTTTGCAACTGCGAGGCGGCGTGCCCTGCAGACCCAACTCATCAGCATGTCCTTGTAACTAAACCCAGCAACTGAAAGAACAATGGTTCTGTTCTTATCTGCAACTAAAGGGAGAAGAGACTCAAGGTCATAAGGAAACTTCAACGGTGGCACTGCTTGATCTTTCTGCACAGGATCTAACTTCAAGCTTCTTGATTTACTTCTGCTGATACAAGCTGAGATCTTCTCTCGTGTCCTAAAGCCAGTAACAACGGAACGATCTGAAGCACTAGTAACGAAGACGTAACGCTTGTTACACTTCAAAAGCTTTGGTAAAGCATAAGACTTAGACAATGCCCCATAAAGCTTCCCGAGATGAGAGTTTCCTATATATTCCCAGTTTCTTGTTTTGTGTTGTGAGTTGTTATCAAACTTCATCTCTGGATTGCCTATGGAAACGCTAGATATGGTGGAAGTGGCATCAAACACAAACCTTCTTTTACATGAGAAAGCTTCGTTAATGATCCATTGACTGTGAGTTCCTCTTTGATACAGAAAAGGTGGAAGCACTCCACAGTGCAAGGGCGTATCAACGTTGATGTTCCATGCCATAATCATGTTGTTGCCTTCACTAGAATTCGATTGCAAACTCCGCGAACTTATCATCTTCTGCAACTGTTTAAAGAAACAAAGAGTTTGTAAGGATCAGAAGAGAATCAATTACCAAAATAAAAGTTTTGTTTCCTTTATTACCTCACCGAATCTCACTCTTTTCCCATTGTCCTGACGCCAAGAACGTCCTGTTTCGTCCCAGTGGAAGGGGAAATGAGGAATGTTTACTGAAGAAGAAACAAGAAGCCAATTACGATCAAGCTCGTGAGCGTAGTTTAGAGCTGAGATGAAATCTGGCAGAAGAAGAGTCTGTGGATCTATTAGGACAGCTATGTCGGATACATAAGCTTCAGTTCTCGCCAGCATTGAGTGTAAGAACGGAGTACCAAGAAACCTAACAAAAAAAAAAAAAAACAGAATTTTATTGAGAGACAAGAATCAGTCATTGAAAGGAAAGAGAAGAGCTTACGTGAAATCGATGGTGGAATCAAGAAGAAGACGGGAACCAAAAGTGTCGGTGAAGGAAGAGTTGTTGTGTTGAGTGAATAGAACAACTGTGACTTGGGAAGACAAAGCTAGCCATGAATGAATAGCTTGGCTATCGAAGGAGGAGGAGCTATGAAGAGCAGTAAAAATGGTGATTCTGGGAGCAATTGAAGAATATGAGGAAAAGGAAGGGTTATTGAGAGAAGGAGAAAGAAGCAGAGTGCCGTAGAAGGAGAGAGCGATTAGGAGAAACCCAGATAGCCAAACAGATAACAGCCCTGCTCCAAGTCCCTGTAAAAAAAGATTTCAGACCAAAGCAAAAGTGAAACTTGTCAAGAAGTGAAGACAAGATCTCGAGGATTAACAGCAAGTGAGAGATATTTTAGAGAGAGAGAAATGAACCTTGAGCTTCATTGAAAATTGAATAGGAGAAAAGGGGTAGTAGGAAAAATAAAGGGGAAAACTAAAAGAATGGAACTTTAACAGAAAAGGAAAGGGAAAATGGAGAAATACCAAAACTCCAGCGGAAGGGGGATATGAGAATGGAGGAGGAAGAAGAAGAAGAAGACATGTGAACGCTTTTCGTCATCTTCAAGAAAAATGTGTTTAATATTTTATTCTAATTCTCCAATCAGAAAAGTAAACTTTAGTGTTCCCAGCCTTTCTTGTGCAAATTCGCCTAATGACTTCGAACACAGATGCAGGCACAATGTCACTGTTTTGACTTCAGACACTACTCTGTCAATAACTTTCTTTTTTTTCTTGTTTGGCACAACTCAATTATAGAATGGATTGGTTTTCTTCCAAAAAATATATAAAAAGATTTTTTAATACTAATATTTTGTAAAATATGTGGAACCTGAAAAACATGAGGATCCTATCACTAGATTCGACCATCGAAAGTTCCAGAGCAAACAATCAAACATGTTTGCCTAAGAAAAGTACACAGGAAAAAGTTCCGGAAGGGTTAAACAGCGTAAACAATCTTTGTCACATCCTATGCACATGAGGAACCGTGGAGTTTCAAGTTACAAAGAAACATAGATTTGCTTGACTAGGAGCTCGAATGAACGATGTCCCAAGTACCTGTCTAGACAAGCATAACTACAAGGTACCTCCTGCTGATATGGGTAGCAGGTTTTCTTCATGTGACAATCCAGCTAGCTGGGTTCGTTGCAGATTCTATGACAAGTTTTGTTTGTTAACGTTTACTACGAGCGTTTTCTTGCGGTTAACTACCTGCTGTTTTCCAAACGGCAGGAAAATAAACTGCGAAAACTGAAGACAACGCATATTTCTCTAGACGCAAATTCGATTTCAATAAACGCAAAGAGTGAACAAGACTCTAGAGACCTTGCTTATCTCTCGTACACTGGAAAGGAAGGCTAATAGACGCGTACCAACAAGACAATATTCAAGATGTACCTATCCATTTACCTACTACTTTATATCATAAAGTTTTTACAGAAACCACCAATGCAGGCAAAACATGCCCAAAGTACATCACACACAAGTCTCTCACTTGACATATCCTCTCTTCCCCCTTATGAGACCTTCCCTTGTTCTGGTTACCAGTTGCCATTTCACTCAGCACCCTGTTCAACGCATATAGTTCAGCTTCCCCATTGTTTTCAACAATCCCTATTCTATCTTGCTAACTTTTTGGTATAAATATCAACAAAGCATATGATGAGCTGAATGTTAATTAGTTAACCTGGTTAAGAGGGTTATCCGGAGACTTCTTCCACATTTTCCAAATCAAGTCCTTGTACTGAGTGTGAGTAAGACCTGGCTTCTCCTCCTTCAGCCTTGGCATCTCAACTTCTTCAAATGCCTATTATATATATACACATCAATCAAACAATTTCTCATTTTCAACAACAAAGACTCTACCCATAAAGTAGCCATAGATAAAACCTTAAAGGAAGCCTTGAGCCTTTTCTCTGGGTGACGATCAACGGGAAGGTTATCTGCAACAGTCATCTTCGCGAGCGCCTCGTCAACGGTACGTGCATCGATGATGGAATCATCCCTGTTCGTATTCGACACCAACACCATCTTCTCGTACTCCTCTTCCGCCGCCATACGCGCCTGTTTCTTCTTCGACTCTTCAGCTTTCTTCGCCAGCGCCACCTGCTCCTCCTCCCGCCTCCTGATGAGCTCCGCCTCCGTCACCTTCGGAACCGGCGCTGAGACGCGGCTAACCTTCTTGTCCGGCTTCTTCAGAGCCTTCTCTAGCTCCATCTCCTCCTGCTCCGCCAGACGCCTCGCCTCCGCTTTCTTGGCGGCGGTTTCGGCCTTCTTCTCCGCGTCTTCTTCCCGCTTCTTCGCCGCCTTGGATTTGGGACCTTCCGCCTCGCGCCAGTATTGTTCCTCCTTCTCGCGAGTCTGGCGATCCTTCTGCTCCGCCTCGGCAGCGTTCTTTCGGGATCTGGCGACCTCCGCCTTGCTGTTGACTCCCATCTTCTTCGGCATCTTCGTACGCTAGGGTTTGATTAGATTGATCTCTTGCGATCTCGTCTCGATTTCAATCCTCACACCGTAGAGAACTAATTAGTTATCTGAGAAATGAATAGCGTGCACGCGACATAGATACTGTTCGGTTTCTTTTCTAGTTTAAAGCCCATTACAATCAAATTCTTTGAAGCCTTAATTAATGTATTGGGCCTGCCCATTAATTCTGCGTGTCGTCTTCTGTGTGTTTTCTATTATTGTTTTCCTGCCAAAACGACAGGTAGTTTACACTAGTCACTTACTATAAGAAAACACCATGTCGTCAGTCGTCTGTACCATGATGTGAAGAATCTACAAAAACCTTCTTTCTTTTTTTGTCAACATAAACCTAACAATCTTCAAAACATAGTTCGATCATGTGGTGGTGAACTCTCCTCTTTGAAGGAAACTTTTCCTTTCGACGACGACGTTTCAAGAGCAAGGCTGAAAATGAAAAGAGATGTTTTTACTGGGCTTATACAGCACTAGGCCCATATAACATAAAAGCCCAGCTAAAAATGTAAACCCTAGGAAAGCTGAAGAGAGTGAGTGAATATCCTCTAGTCTTTATAAGCCCTAGCCGCAGGAGTGAGGATTCGAGAGATCGGCGAAAAAATGACGACGAGATTCAAGAAGAACAGGAAGAAGCGTGGCCACGTCAGCGCCGGACACGGTCGTATCGGAAAGCACCGAAAGCATCCCGGAGGTCGCGGTAACGCCGGAGGTATGCACCACCACAGGATCCTCTTCGACAAGTACCATCCTGGTTACTTCGGTAAAGTCGGTATGAGATACTTCCACAAGCTTCGCAACAAGTTCTTCTGCCCGATCGTTAACCTCGACAGGCTGTGGTCGTTGGTCCCTGAGGATGTGAAGGCGAAGGCTACGAAGGATAAGGTTCCGTTGATCGACGTGACGCAGCATGGGTTCTTTAAGGTGTTGGGGAAAGGTCATTTGCCTGAGAATAAGCCTTTTGTTGTGAAGGCGAAGCTTATCTCGAAGACTGCTGAGAGGAAGATTAAGGAAGCTGGTGGTGCCGTTGTGCTTACTGCTTAGGTTTATTGAAATCTTGTCTTCTCTTTTTATTTTTGAATCTAGTTTATGAAACCTTTGTTGGAGTTTTATACAATGGTTGTTATGACATTGGTATTCTGGAATTTTGTCTTTTAACATTTTTTTTTATAGATTTAGAATTGCGTTTGCGTTCTTATGCATGTTTTGAACATCTTTATACTTGCATTTATAGTGCATTTTTCTGTTGTCGTGTAATGAATCAGCTTCGACAAGTGTTCATTGTGTTACAATGAATGTCTAGATTGGATTTGATCAGTTTTGCGGGAGTGAGTTAGCTTCCATGTTAGTTTGCCTAATGTCTAATGATTATCGATCACGCGAAATTGTGGGAATTATTTAACATTTTTTAGTTGGATTATGAACAGACATTTCGAAAGCAGAAAAACAGTGTTTTGATTCACCAAATTCGATTCTGTTTGTATCTCACTTCTATAGGAAAAAAACATTTCAACGTCTCAGTTCAAATAAGAGACCCTTAAATATATTAAAGACTATTATTTACGACAAAAGTATAAATATGAAACGATTGTGGTTGGTAAGAATAAACTGTTGTTACATTAATAGAAAACTTTTTTCAACTTCTACCGAATCATTTTATAAAGAGCTTGCCTAAGAGGGTACCGGTAGAGTTAGATGTTTGTTTTCATAATTCCTTACCTTTACTAGTTTCTTACTTCTTATTATTAACATTAGCTTCTGTTCTGATGTTGGATTTTATGAAAGGTTGTGGAGTGTTAAAGGGTTAAACTGTGTTAATTGCCCCAAATCATTAAACTCTGAGGTGAGGGAAGGAATATTTCAAATATGTTATTTTGTATTATCACCACACTGAACTTAAAACAGGCAATCAATCACTATGACATTATTGTACTCAAAAGATGGAGACTCAGCGAGTAGCTGGCAACGCACGCCAGTTATTGACTTGGTTTATGGCATGATCACGAGAAGTTGCAGAAAGCTGTTGGTGTATCACTTCCTTGACGTGACCCGCACCTGTTTCGCCACCACGTTCAGCGAGCTCTAAGTACATTACAGCTTTCAACAATGCTCCTTCCTGCTCATCAAAATCATAGCTTCATCAGTTCAATCTCCAATCCTCCTCACATAAACCTAAAAATCGAAATCCAACTCTATTGCAAAATACTCCAACATGGTCTATATCAAAAGGAGTAGAACTCTAAAAAGCTTTTGAGATGAGACCAAAGAGAGATGATTACAGAAAATAGGGCAAGACCGTGTTCAAACTGAGCTTTACTATGGCCGTGATCAGCTGCGCGTTTCATCCACCTTCTTGCTAACTTACGGTTTTGAGGTAACCCTTCCCCAACCGAGTAACAAAGCGAAATGTTATACATGGCTCTTACATACCCACCTTCTGCTGCCTTTAGGTACCATTTAGTCTATCAAAAAGGGAAAAAAAAATCCAATCACATGAAAGATAATACTAAAGCTTTGTGGATAAGACAGAAGTCAAAACATTTCCACAAATGAACTAACGCACATGTCCAAACACAGCATTATCAGACTATACCAAGTATGTGCATCAACAAAAATACCAAAAGATGCAATTTTTAATCGAGATTCCAGCACCACACCACATGAAGACATATATAGAAACTCAACTAACAAAGAAAGGATATGAACTAACATGTCCAAACATAGCATTATCAGACTCCACTGAGTGTGTGCAGCATTCAATATACATAAAGACAGACATATAGAATCTCAACTAGACAAGAGAGAAGGGAACATACAGCTTCTAGCAGATTGGTCTGCACGACCCTGCCTTGGTGTAAACAAAGAGCTATCTGATACTGTGCTCTAACATAACCATTCTCCGCAGATTGTTTCAACCACTTCATCGCTTCCTTAGGATCAGAAGGTTGAGCTGCAGAATACAAAAAAAAGCAAGTAAATGTTAACCCTAATTACAACACCTTAAATGTTTTAGTAAGAGAGACGAAACTGGTCGGTGAGTTATTTCGAAAGCGTTACCTTGGAGATAAGAGATCCCCAAATTGCATTGACCAACAGCATCCCCAAGCTCCGCAGCTCTCCGATACAAACCCACCGCTCTCTCCTTCTCTCCCTTCTCCCAATACACAAGCCCCGCATCAACCATCGCGAGCGTGGATCCACGCGCTGCTCCTTTCAGAAACGAGTCAAGAGCCTTGTCTAAGTTCGCCTTAACGCCTCCTCGTCCGTGCTTGAACCGTTTCCCCCACCGGAGAAGCAGCATCGACTCCCTCAGCGGCTGGAGCGCGTCTCTCCACGATCTGCACACCGACGACGCTGCCTGGAGGTTCGGAAGGCTCAGCGGCGCAGCGATTTTCGTCAGTATGTCGAAGGGGAGCATCGAGAAGTCTCCGGTGTCGTGCGGCGGAGGCGAGGAGGAAGGCTTTGAGTTTGACTTTGTCGTTGCTCTGATGGAGAATCTGCTTCGTTTCTCCTTGTCGTGGAGTTTTGAAAAGGGTAAGGAGGTGAATCGAGATCCTTCGGATGGGCCTGGCCATGTTCTCTGCTTCATCTTCTCCGACGAAAGACCACCGTCGATTTTCGTGTGAGTCAAGAGAGGCAAGTAAACGGATTCGCTTTTTTTTTTTCTTTTTTTTTTTCCGCGTTTGTGTTATTTCTTTTTTTCTTTTTTCTTTTTAATTTACGTGGTTCGTAAATCGAACGGCTGTGCGATGAGTAACAGTTAATCTATGAGATTAGAGACTGACACGTGGAATTCTACAACCGCCAAGAATATTCAATCGAAGTGGATCAATCAAACAAACACAAGCCATTGATATTTTGTTTTGGGTTGGGCCTGAAATTTATTGTTGTGTGTTTATGTACCCTATTTATAGCTAATTTTTGGTTTATTATTATATAAATAAGAGAAGAGTTTTTGAGTCACCCATGAATAACGAGGTTTTAGAGTACTGCTTAGAGAGAGCTGTTAGTTGTGATTGTCTGCTGAGAACAATATACTATATTATATCATGAGATTATCCATATATCGTATATGCATAATCGTCTGTTGATCCAAATATATCGAATTTTTTTTATCATAAAATTATTATCTGTAGAGTTGTTTATCGTATATATTGCATATAATTTATCATCATATTATTGTTATTCAATGTATATTCAATGTAAAATAAAAATAAAGAGTTAACTGTATAAAGTTTATTATGTAAATCTTTCATCATTAAATGTGAATAAATTAACATGTATAAATCATGGGGCCAGCGTAGGCTGATTTATTGTCAGTGCTGATATGGCTGTGACGGAGATCGTATGGTGTTTTTATGGTTGATGGTGATGTTTTTTCACTATTGTTATGTTGCATCATGCTGCATTTCTGCAGTGTGTACGTTTTTAAAATAGTTTTGAAATGTTATTCTTGTTGTGTGATGATACAGTTTTTGAATAAATTAAATTTTAACCATTCACACTCTTTTGTTACACATGAAAAATGCTGGTTTCTTGTACGTTTCTTGATCACACACGTAAACTAGTTTTGCCGAACAGAAAATTTAAACGGAATTGTGAAATTTTAAGCACTCAAATTTCAGTTCCGAAGCAACCCACATTTAGAACAGCAAATAATTAATGATATTTTTATAAACCGATTTAAATATTTTATAAACATCATATAATGTAAACAAACTTTTCTGGACACTGTTGTCATGCTTGGTAAGGACATTAGCTCAACAAGTAACATATTGGTTTGATCAAATAATGTGGATAAAAAAGTTTGGCCCCTAGAAATGAACAACAAAATGTGATTATCTAAAAGTTTCCTATCACCTAATATTGAATTTGACGACACTATTACTTGCATGATACTATCATTTCTCTTGAAAAGAAATAGGATTTGTAGAGAGATTTTCAAAAGAAAAACCGAGATATAGAACAAATAACATTATATTGTATGAAAGTACTAACGTTGTAATAATGCATAGGATTCTATTCAGCTCAAACTCTGACTATTCAAAACATGATATAGACCTCTATTTAGACTTCAAGTAGTTGTTGTTGTGTGGCCGTGTGGGTCAACTTTCCCTAGTTTTGAATATTTTCCTCAAACATTAAAGCTTTTTTAAAAAAAATTGTTTGTTTTGAAAAAAGTGAATTGGATTGAAACTTTTTCATCTAGTTGACCAAATTATTATTGATTTTTGGGTGTAAAATCTAAAGCTTAAGCATGTGGGCAGATTGAATAGCCTTACGTTGAATCTGTTCATTGTAATAAGCAATCAAATTTTTGATAACTAGTTATGCAACATAGGAATAAGAAAAAACAACTACATAGGAATAAGAAAAGAATGATTCAAGCTATATTGAATTCAAAGTTGAAGTCTCCAGAGAAAACTAAACTAACATGTTATGGTCAGAAGATTGTAGATCAAAAGTACCCATACTTTTTCTTAACCTTATTGTTTTGCAGAATTAAAAACTGAATGAATTGCATAATCATCTATGATGCGATGGTAGATAAGATAATAATATGAAAAATATACAAAGTCAAGATAAAGTATTAACTAAAAAGCAAATAATTATAATAAAATTAAAACTCTCTGCATTTTTTTTCAGTTAACAAGTCATTAACGTACGTACTAAAAAAAAACATGTAACTCAAGAGTCTTTCTCCAACTATGTCTGTGTTCTTGCAAAGACAGTGTTCAAGTCTTGAGCTTTGACAGACATAAGCCTCCGTCCGGTAGATTTTCTCCGGCGTTTGTCGATCGTTTTCCGGTTGATGCTAACGCGCCTCGGAGCCGGAGGACACTCAACCGGCGGCGGAATTTTAAATTGCGGCCCTGTTGGAGTTGTGAATCCATCTTCTTCTTCTTCTTCTTTCTCCGGTTTTGGATTAACCGGAGCTTTCACTGAGATCGTCACTGCAATAGACTTTTCCATGGCCTGATCCAAGAAAACTTTTGACCTAAACAAGGATAAATAAAAGGGAGAATATTAAATACTATTTAACTGGTAAAACTTTTGAGCGGGAAAGTTTTTTCTCTAGAGTTTTTTTTTTCTCGGGAAAAGGAACAAGAAGAGAAGGTTTGAGTTTAGGGTTTATTTAACTGTGTATAATTGAAGCTCGAGGAGAACGTACCAAGGAAGAAAGAGACAAAAAAGAAGAAGAAAGAGGTGTGGAATATTTTGATCTGGTGGGACTCTGTTTTTTCAATTATTAGTTTAATATATATAACGGTGATTACTTCATTCTCCCGTGTATAAAATATTATATAATATGATAAAAGATTCGATATACTTTATTTAATTATATCTCTTCGTTTTCATAATGTTAATAAAAAAAAAACGATCGTTATCATTCTCTACCTAATAATTGGATAAATTATTTAATTTCTAACTTCACCAAGTGGAATAATCAAGATTGATACTTCTTCTATTATGCATTAAATATATTTTTGGATAAACCTTCTAATTCAGGGTAAATTTATTTGATAATTATCTCCAATTTTTACTAGATGATGTTTTTTTAACATTATTAAACAAAAATATCATTAATTATTTATCTAAATATAATTCAACCAATATTAAATCTAATATTAATGGTCATGTAAGATAAAAAAATAAAAAACCTTACATCAAAAATTACTTCTTACTTGGCTAAATACATAAAAACTCTCTTTTCTTACAGATGTCTAATAGAACATACTTATACATCGCTCAGAGATGAAACTGAGATGGTTTAAGTTTATTTGTTTCAATAGATACAAAGGATTCTAAGACCATAAGAAAAGTTGTACAAAGTAGGACCAGTGGCTACAGCTTTTCAAGAGTGTGCATTGATAATAATTATGTCGGTAAGAAGAAGAAGTAGATCTTTCTATTACATCCTTGAGTAACCAAAGTTATCACCGTACTGAGACATGAACTCATCATTGAACTTCTTGAAACTTTCCATAATCTCTGGCATCTCTTCTTCTGCAGGCAGAATCGTTGTCCTCAGATGAAACACCCTGCAGGAAGGAATCAAGAAACCAAGTTGAGCTCAAAAGAAGAGTGCAAGAACATGAGTGTATGTTTGTTTAAGTTTGAAAGTTTTCCACTCACCCTTCTTTCTGTCCAAATCCAGAGCCAGGAACAGTGGAGATTCCTGTGGCTTCTAAGAGCTTAAGGCAGTAGAAAACGTCAGGGACTTTTCCAGCTTGTTTGGCTGCTTGGATTGCTTTCGGTGGCAACTTTATTTGAGGAAACGAATACATTGCACCATCTGTGAAGTTACAGACCACGTTCTTGCAGCTGTTGAATCCATCAGTCATGATCCTTGCTCTTCTTCTCAGAGATTCTAGTATTCCCTTGCTGTTAAAATAAGGTTTCTGAGATATCTTGATCCTTCATCAATGCATGTTTACTTAGAGTATAACATACCTTTCACGGACGAACTGGTCATATGAAATGTCTCCAGGCTTTGGTGGACTAACCATTAAACCCATCTGCACAAAGTCAAACAACCATTGGTTCCAAGCCCTTTTGTAACCAAACGTTACTAGGAAACTAACAAAGAGCTTACAAATATCTGCGCAGAGACGTTGGGACTGAGAGCTATAGATGCAACCTTGTATATCTCCTCAACAGTCTGCATTACCAAAAACTATTGCAATCACTCGTTCCAACTAATAAACAAAAAAGTTCAAAACCAAGACGGCTGGTTACAAACCCTTGGAGGGATATTTGTCATCTCGAAGTAACCACCTCGCTGCCCACACTCACCCCAGTATCCTTTGGAAACGGTGTGGAAAGATATGAGCTGAACTTCCTTGCTGAACGGTACTCCCATATCCATCAAAACCTTTTTTTAAAAAAATCATCCACATGTTCCATAGAGTAATGAACACAAAGTAATTGGATAGACCAATGAAAAGAAATTACTTTCTTGGAACTGATGAAGGGTCTCTCATCTTGATATATGTTCTGTTGATACACTTCGTCTCCAAGAAGAACCAATCTCTCATCACAACAGAACCTTAATATCTCTCTTAAGTTAGCTTCACTAAGACACTGACCAGTTGGGTTCCCGGTGTTAATGATCACCATTGCCCTTACCTGCCATTAACCATGTGTCTTAATCAGTAAAGAAGCCTATCCATCAACAGTTTCAAGAGAAAGAATATACTTACTGTTATCCCTTGAGAGCGAGCCTGAGCAACAGACTGGCGAAGGTTGTTAACGTCAAGTCCCCAGTTGTCAGTCTCTTCAAGATAGTAAGGAACAAGAGTGCCACCTAACAGAGATATGGTAGCTGAATAGAGTGGATACTGTGGAACTGGAACCAGAATCTGCCAATCAAGAAAGCTTGTGAGGCCCTAATAAAAACCAAACAGAATGTCTCATATCCATTTGCTAAAGCTATAGAGAAAGAGAGGAACAAGTTCATTACACCGTCTTTCTGGTCGCGTATGATACAGTTCAAGATTTGCATCACACCTTTACTAGCTCCATCAGTTAAAAATATGAGTTCCGGGTCGCTGTAATTTGAATACAAAGCACAACACCTCAGAATACTGTTGTTTTACAGCAACATGCATACAAAAACAAAATGAAGCAATCACCTTGGATACCCATCACGTCGTTTAATAAACTCAGCAACTTCCTTCCGTACTCCTGGAAGGCCTCTTGAGTCACTGTAAGCACCTGAGATAACAAGTAAAGCAAATTGATTTTTTTTTCACTTGTATAAAGCTACAACAATATAACTAGCAATTTGAACAAAAAAATTATAACTAGCATATGGACATTCGGTTCTCGGTTCAGTTCTCGATTTGGTTTAAATCCGTTCGGATATTTAGAGAATTTGATTCGGTTTCAGTTCTGTTATTTCAGTTCGGATAACAAAGTTGAAAACTAGCTAATGTCCAAGATAAATTTTGGATCCTATTTGTTTCCAGCTTTTTTCGCTTCATGCTAAAAGTCAGAAAATTCAGGTTCTTCTAATTAATTATCTGTTTTTTTTTTTTAGATTTTCAAACAAAAATTTGGATAACTCAGATAATTTATATATTTCGGATAATTAATAGGTTCCAAACTCGATCCAAACCTTGGTTTTCGGTTTGGTTTCAGATAAATGTGCTCAGGCCTAAATATAACCAATCATATTAGCTATTCTAGGTATGTAGTAAGGACATACCTAGACCACCAGAGGTCAAGGAAAGATAATGCTTAGCTCTTGCAATAGCATCTGCTGGAAATATCATGCCAACATTTGGATTGTCTAGCAGAAATGGAGCTTGGCACAGAGCAACCACCTGACGTGGAAATGTCAGAGGCTTCTGTCCTAAAGCATGAGGGTTTCCGACATTTGTGAAAATGATCTGTTGCATATGTTTACATTACATATCCTCTGCGTTAATAAGAGCAAGTGAAAACTCATGAATTTTGCAAAGAACATAACAAACAAAAAAAATGTTACTTTTTTGCCTTCTTTCTGAAGCTCAGAAGCACGGAGATAGAGTTCGCCTCTGACTGCATACTGACAATTCTTAACGTTTTCATTCAGGGACTCATAGTCTAATGCCTTGAGAGACATTTTAAGAACTGACTTCGCTTAGCTCGACTAGGCAGTTAATCAACAACACCTTCTACAAAAACCAATATAGTGTATAATAATAAGTTGATAAAGTCATCATATCAACAAAAGTTAACTATAAAGACCACAACACAGTTTATAACTAGACTAATCATAAACTGAAAGGGAGAGCTAAAAACCCTTTTACTTATGGGTGTTAAAGAGGTATCTATCATCAATAGAACTAATACAAGAGATACTCATAACACAAGATTCATGATCTCTAAAACAGAGATTTGACTTTTGAGTTGGTCACGAAGAGAACATATTAACTTATTCCCATACCGTAACAGTGAAAAGAAAACGCAAAAAGTCAATCACTGACCCACGTAGAGAGTAAACCCCACAACTGAAAGAAGATCCACAAGAAACTCAAAGGAACAACCTCAAACTACAGAAAGCTTAAAGGAACAATCTTGACTCACCTAACCTTCGACTTAGTTTCGTCACCTCCAAAGTACAGCACAGCATAGAAAGACTTGAGTGCGCTTATTGCATTACTTTATTTATATGAGCTACAAATAAATAATTGTGTAAATAAATATTCAGCAGATTACAAATGTGTGTCTGACGAGAGTTTGGACACTCGTCAAGATCAGATCATTTGTAGCTTTATGCGTATCGGTTTTCTATTGATGCTTACAAAAAGTGATAAACAAAAGCTAGAGAGTTTGTATGGACTCTGTTTTTTTTTCTATATACTAATAAAACTGTTCCACGTTCATTCACCGGACACTGACTCTTTTGTTTCGTTCCCATTGTCCTCAACACAAAGAGTATCTCCATCCGAATCTTATGAAAAAACTCCACTTAGATGAATTGTGAATCACTCAAAGAAAACACATCAGAAATAACACTTTATTCACCAGAAAGAAGCATTTATGTTGTTGTTGTCCACTCTGTAAAAACACTCACAGTTTCCAACAACAGCAATAGCAGTAGAAGACAATTAATGGATTAATCCTAACACTTTATATATTACTTAATGTCTTTTAGAATTTCCGATGTGGAATATAGTATCTCTGATATTCTCCGTTTTCATACTCGAGGTAATTCAAAAGTTTCTTTTGAGCCTTTCCCGCTGTTGATAGCTTCCTTTGCTCTCTCCATTTGCTACACTACCATCATCCCAATAAATGATCCAGCATTTAGGAAGATTCTATCATAAGCCGCGCCTTTCATTTCAACAAAAGTATATCAAGTTTTCTCAACAGTGTTAAACATAGAGCTGGGTTACCACAATTGTATTGGACTAGCTAGGTTCATATAAAAAAAATCAGCAAGTAGCTTTTTATTACATAAATTCAATCAGAGCAGTTCAAAATAAAATCAATCAGTAGGCTTTGATTACATAAATTCAATCAGACCAGTTAGTTACTGATAAAAAAAAAAAATTCAAATAGGTTGTCTGCCTACTGAGATCAGTCACATTCTTTGAAGCCAGAGGCCTATTTAATAATGGGCTGAGATTTTTGTAGGCCAACTCTGAAAGGTTTTCTTTGAAGCCTATTACAAGATGGGTAAATCATCTTTGCTCACAGAACTGACAAATAAATATATAACTTTTTAACGGAACCATTGCCTGATCGTGTTAGCTCATTTGGTTTGCGGACTATGGTCCACCTGATGGGTTCGATCCAGGCAGAGAATAGAGAGAGAGATAGAGGACAGAAGAAACAGATTGATGTTGTTACTAATCAATGAGGTATTCCAAAATACCTCTCTTTTATATCTGGTGTTTTTTATTATACAAATTAGATTTTCGTTGAAGAGGTGATCTTGTATATAAAAGGGTGAAATGTCTTTGTAAAATTCATTCAGAAACTTAATAAGAAAAAATTTCCTAAAGAACTATGCCTTTTTCTAAGAAAACGTCTCAATTTTTCTTAGTGCTGATTAAGTTTATCTGAAAGGCTGATTTAGTAACAACAGGAGTGGAAAAGTATTAAGGCCGCACGTTCTGATTGCTGTAAGAAATCAGTCCGTTACACGTAGCTCAATCCCAAGCCTAACCGTAAATAAGTTTGCTTTCGATAGCATCTGGATGAATTTAATGAAGACCATTAAAATCTGCATTTGAGTTTATGGTACCACGTAAATACCTCTCCACCTCTAATTTTCATCTTGCTTATTAAGTCTTCATTATATTTTATAATAGACAGTTCACAACTGTGACATGAATGTCGAATCTAATCGTCAGAATCGATATTTATAACCATTCCCATTTAATGATTCGGTCTCTGCTAAAACTAATTTATACTGTTTCCACAGAACAACCTTTTGGTCCACCAATGACGAATCTCACCATTGTAGAACTTCAAAATAAATGTATTAGAAGTTGAGAAGAAACTTAATTTGATACGAGTATACGGCATAACAATACTATATTCGATCTTATGAATAGCCTACATTTACATATTGGTGACACTAATAACCATAAACATTACAAAAATCCTTTAAAATATAACAATTTCCTAAAAACAAAACAAACAAAAAAGTACAACATTGCCCAACTTTATACTTACCATGGTCCATTTGTGAAAAAAACAAAAACAAAAATAAATTCATCCACATGATATTTGCAAAACACTTAGCCGCAAAGATACTTGTAAATTCCTTTGTAATCCCAAAAAATCATTAACCCACTAAATGTAAAGAATAATAGTAACGTGTGGTTCTTGATTCTTCATGGACACCTAGGGTTTTTCCCTGGACCTCCATAATAAAAATAGTTACCCCACACACGGTTCGTTCCACCTCTAATATCATAACAATTGGGATGATCAGCGAGAATCTTCAGATTCGAAACGGGAATAAGTGTATTGTCCCAGTCAACTACTTGGAGATTCCGGAAATAAGATGCTTTGCCAAAACCTTCACCGGCAAAATGGCCACTTCCCATTTGGGTCGAAGTGTGTGAACCACCAGGTCGGTTGTTCACAATCTCGCCTCCGAATTGGACCATGTTGCCATGTTGCTTAAGATGCGTGAATAGAAACGCCGGCCAGTAACCGACTAATGTACCTGACCCGAACTGTAGCCACCAGTGACCGTGCTTTGGATCCTATAAATAATTAACATATTGTTATTACTATGACTAATACAAATTTAAAGTACTCCAAGACTTTGTGGAGACACATGTTTTAAAGGTACAAGTTGAATGAGCTGTGTTGACGTACAGGAAACATTGATGTGAATCATGTGCTTTGAATTCTTTTCTTAACTGTTAGATATGATTGGTAACGCTATTGAATTACAGAAAACATATATAAAAATGAAATAGACGAGATATGACTGATGATTCACAGAAATGTATGTTAATTAACTATGTGATTAGCAACTTACAAACCAAAAAAGCCATAGTATAAGGTAAAGTTTTTAATTAATGAATATGGAGGAGTGTAGAGAATCACCTTCCAGATCAATAAGCTTATATCGAATTGTCCACCTCTATACGAAGATCTAGGAGAAATCGCAGCTCCTATTGCGATTCGACGGTTGGTTTGAACGAAACCGGAACACAACAAATTGTAGCAACCAGTTGATCGGTATGCATCGGACTGAAAGAATCATCATCAATACCATTGTTAGCAAATGTTAATTCAATCAAACTATTTACTTTAGCATAGTAAAACAAAAGTAATTAAACATTTACCGTCCAATAGGTAAAGAATCTTGGGGAAGTATCTCCGTATAGCTCCGGACTAATCTGTAATCAAATTGCTACATTAATCCATTTATAAAAAAAAACATAATTATCATCATTATAATGTTAATGACGTACTTGCCAACCGGCTTCGATGGTATTAAGATCGTGCGTGAACGAACCGGCTATAACCCAAATCTGAGAAAGACTGAACTCGTGTTGGCTACTGACACGTGGCGACCATACGTTTATACTAGCTTTTGCTCCGTAGTATTGTCTTCCAGATACGTATCCCACCGCATGCTACAAAAATGTTAAAATGTATTGGAGTATTCATTTTTATTTTTCTTGAAAATGGAATTGTTTTTGGAGTTTGGGATACAAGTGCGTGCAAATAATTACGTAAAAGCTGAACTTTGGTATCATTATAACTAAGATCTTTTTTCTTTGAATAAAGGTAAATAAAGCTCTGGCTTTTTTTTTCTTTTGTAGTACTATTAAAATGGTACTTACTATTTTTTTTTTTTAAATGGTACTTACTTCGTGTCCGTTACTTGTGGAATCTCTCCTCACGCGCCTGATTTTCCGACCAAATCTCTGGACAGAACTTGCTCTTAACATGTCTTGTTCCGTTGTTCTTCTAACCGGAATCGTGCCTTCCGGGCAAAACTCGCCGGATAAACTCCACAGCTGAGAATCTTCATAGGATTCTTGATCTTTGACGTATCCTTTGGGTATCTCAGGCGGATCCTAAAAGTAAGAAAAGTTGAATTCTTCCATGAGATGCTTATGGTTTTAACTGTGTGAAAAGACCTTAAAGAAAATGGAGAAGAAGTGGGGAAGTAGTCTACCATTGGTCTCTGTCCCTGTAAGACAGGATGGTCGAAAGCAGGTTGCTGATGAGACAAAACACAATCTATTGTATCTCCATCTGAGCTCTGCAAAAACATTACACATAGAGAGCAGAAACAGAGCAAAAACACAGAGTAAGAACAGAGTAACAAAACAGAGTATCTGCAAGAAATTGTTTTTTAAAAATCAACTGAAAATAGAGTTAACAAAGAGATCTTTCTAAATGCATTGATCATATTAACAACTTGGAGGATATAGAAATTGCCTGAATGGTTTTGACGGCAGGCTTGTTGATCTTCTTGAGTTCTTGTCTAATAAGTTTCAGTTTCTGGAGCTCTTCTTGCGGCCGGAGAGTTTGATCGGCGCCAGTAGAATTTGAGGGAGAAGCGGTGGAGAGGGAAGAAGAGAGAAGACAGAGTAATAGAATCAATCTAAGAAAGCTAGAAGAGATCATCTTAACGGACTTGAATGAAACTTGGTATGGACATGGGCTATGATGATGATGAAAACATCTGATGTGCTGTTGTTTTCTTCTTCTTGTTGAGTGATTCAAAAGACAACATTTAATACGGTTTCTTATTATTGTTGTTCGTCTTCTTGATGTTTCTGACACATCTCCCAACAAACACATTAAACACATAATCACTTTCTCTAACAAAACCCAGAAGAACAGAAAACAATAAAGAAATGAATCAACAAAATTTATTAGGGTTGAGTGTTGCTAAAGTTTTGGCCATGTGGGTACATGTTATGGTGATATTAACACAGGGTTTGTGATGGAATCAGAAGTTTATATTATATCAAGGGTTTTGCAGATTTCTAGAAACATTAACAAGTAAATGGATAAAAGAAGAGGTAGAGAGAAGAGAAAGAGAAGTAAACTTTATATTATGTGAGAATAGTCATTTATAGGGGAAACTTGGATTTGGTGTAATCATTCTTTGGTTTGAAGAAAGGGACCAGGGGTTCAGATGAAATTGAGTACCTTTGAATTTGGGTTTCTTCAAACTTTGTTGCTTTCTGGTGTTACCCTCCTTTTCCACATTTTTTGGTTTCTTAAACAGTTTCTCTAGAGTTCTGTACAATTTACATTTATCTTCCATGTTGCAATTAAGAAAATATCACAAATCTAACATTTTTTTATTCCACAATGTAGTTGAAATGTTATATTATGAAATTCTCAAAGCAAACAATATAAGATGACTTTTTTTTATCAAGAAGTGTTGAGTTTACGGTACGTAGTCTATTTATCCTTAATTAATCAGAGACTAATATATGCTTATTGTTTATATTCTCACCAAGCTGGAAGAAGAATATACCACAAAACAAAGCGAGTTTAGTGATTCAAAAGCATTATAATAGCATAGTACGCGTTGTGAAATTTAATTGTCGAGACTGGAGAGTGTCTATCCTTTGAAACATAATCATATTGTCTCTTAAACTCGAGGGATTGATTTAACCAAGCATGCAAACTTGAAGTTTATGTATGTTGACCAAGGATTATAAGATTCCAGCGAAATTATATTACAATTTTCTCCGAATATAAATATTATAACATTTCATTATCATGCAACTACAATGTACAACAATTCATATACTAAAAAAAAAACAATTCATATACTGTATTTTAAGATAATAATTATATGTGGGTCGTTCGAATGAAAGGGGTCAATAGGTATTTAAGTGGGTGCGGTCCTCGTAGGGACACATATACATTGATGATTGTTTGTTAGGCCATTTATTCTCAATTAATGGGTCATCGGCCTCCCATTTTTAAATTTGTTCAAAAGTTACTCTAGCATAAAATTTTTTGGTCTCTTTTAGTCTTTTTAGTCTTTTACCGTAATATTTCTTTTTGTTGCTTTTAATTGATTATACACAGGACACATGGTTGACCATATGGAAGCTTATGAATGAGTTCAGTTTGGCACAACATGCATTATCTTAACAGTAGCCAAATCCAAAGTTTTACAATTCTCGTTTGTATTGGATGTTCGATTCCGACTCATAAAGCTTTTCACTCAGAGTAAATGATACAAATCTTCCCAATCTTCAACTGATTACGTATCTAGACATCCACAATTGATGATGAGAAAACTAGATCATCTAGACAGATGAGAACATATTAAAACATTCAGGTATTCGAGTTGAGTTTAGGTTGGTTCTTGTCGCATTCGGATCTTTCGGATGTTGGATATTTGGACCCAACTAAATATTTAGAGTTTTTTAGTTTGGGTTTAGATAGATTTCTGTCAGATCCAGATCGATTTGAGTCTATAATTAAAATATTTATAAAATACATATATTTCATGTATTTAAGACTCAAAAAAATGAAGTATCGGAACTGAATCTAAACCATGAAAACTTAAAAATATCTGAAAATTCTAAAAATACAAAAATCCCAAAAAGTTTTAAAATATCTAAAATTTGATTTGAAATCTGTCTTAAAAATTTAAAATACCTAATTATCCAAATTATATTTTTAAGAATCTAAAAATTTACCCAAAATTTAAAAAATATATGAAATACCAAAATATACTAAAACACCCACATAAACCTAATATACACTAGAAGTTTTGAGTTTTTGGATATTTGATCAAGATTGGGTAGGACCTGGACCCTACCCAAACTGATATCTGTAGATCCAAAAAATATACTCAGCATGTATTTTAGCCTAGTCTGGATCTGAACATGTATTTTGGGTTGGTTTCAATTTAAGTTTTCAGGTCCGGGTAAAAGTAAAACTCCCAAACTATAACGAATCATGCAGACTTAGGCTTAATTAAACCTGAATTTGGATAATGCTATCAGAGGTTGAATTGAGGAAATGGGTTAACTTTTATAGTTGTTAAAAGGTGCATACTTATTTAGGTAAATTTTAGTTAAAACATACTTTAAAAAATTTGAAAATATTTTGCAAGATTTCATGGAGTTGGTAATTCATACACCAATGCATTTTGGTTGTTCTACCATGATCGCTTAAGTACTCATCGACATTATTTATCATATACCAATTATAGTATATCACAACAAGCACGTCATATTAATTTTTGGAAAGACATGTATATATACAATTTTGGTTGTTAGTTTTTGAAGGCAATTGAAACATCATTATCACAATAAGTGTGTATATATATAGGTAACACAATAGTAATTAATTGCAAATTTTATGAATTTCCTAAATTGGTTTAGTTGTTGAGCTTGGACCATACGCATGCGTGCACACACACATATATATATAATTTCTTAAAAACACGTACTTAGTTAGGGAAAATACTTGTAGCAGAGAAGTTATGAAAAATCCAACCTTACATGAGCATGTGGCCTATAACAATTCAACTGTACACGTTATGACAATGAATCAAAACTAAGAACATGTTAATCAATAATCTAAGATAAACCAGTTAAAAAAAATCTAAGATAATAAAAGTTAAAGAATTTATCCAAATAGTGAATAATGTGAAAGTAAAGGTCTTCTATAAAGCGGAAAGAATTTGATTCCTGTCAACAAAAGGAATGGCACCAAAGGGATATAGATTTGGTGGCTCGTAGGAGTGTTTTCGTATATTATATGTGAATCTCTAAGTCTGAATTATGACTACATGTTAAATCGACAACTAATTATTGCGACCACTAATTGAAAAATGAATCACTACATGTTTTCATTAGATGACCACTAATCCGAGACTATACAATTATCACTTCACGTTTAGCTTTTAATGCTTACCAAAGTTTTGACGTAATATTACGTAGGGCTCATTTATTTATGATAACTTTGTAAGATTCAGTTTTGAGAAAATAGTTAAGAGAAACCACTGTTAAGAAATTCCTTTTATGATGCTGCTGGTATCTTAGCAGTGAGTGATATAAAAAAATCGTTTAGCAGTGAGTGATATAAAAAAATATAAATGATTTGGATTCTACATATATGTCAACTCATCTTAAGTTTTATATCCTAGTAATAATTTTTTTTTTGGTATTACTATTTTAGTATTTCTTAAAGGACAGATGCTAAACCGAACAAAATAGGAACATTAACTTGCTACGTAATTGTAGAGAAAACAATTCCCTTAATTCACTTCCCTGATCAAAATAAAATATGTTTTTTCACATTTATATTGTCGTTTTCATACTCAGGAAAACTAGGCATTTCAACAGAGCCGATTCCTCCTCATAAATTCCACTACACCATCTCTGTCTGAAGTGTGAACGAATATAAATAACTTTTTGTATACTACTCCCTCCGTTTCATAATACTTGTCGTTGTAGGGGAAAATTTTCATTTCAAAATAAGTGTCGTTTTAGAGTTTCAATGCAAAATTCATTAATAAGATTCATAGGTAATTGTGTTTTTATTTTTCTATTGGTTGAAATATGGTTAGGTGTATAGATAATTGTGTTTTTATTTTGGAAATATACAAAATCATATGTTTTCTTAATATGTGTGAATAAACCTAGAACGACAAGTAATATGAAACGGAGGGAGTAGCATTTAACCTGTCAGTCTAATTTAAAAATAAAATAAAAATCTTTTAACATAAAAAATAAAAATAATAATCATACAGTCTAGTTTCCTCTTAACTAAAAGAGGGAGAAAGAGAATATGAGAAAAAGGTGAAGAAAAAGAGGAATATTGAAGCAAAAGTGAGGATACAACAATTTGATGTAAGACCAATGATGATGTCTAAAGCCGTCCCATGCTCAGCTTTTTCTTCCTCAAGGTTAAAATTTCATTTTATCTGTTGAGTTAATCAAAGATACCATTCAGTACTCTTTCATACAAAGTACCGTCGAATATTTATGTTTAACTTTATACTATACGATTCGGCATCCAACTATGATTAGTCATCATTTTGTGTATAATGTGTTTTACTAAGCGGCGTGATTATAGTTTAGGACCATGCACATTATTACAGCTACATCATCATGATACACATGATGGTTAATGCTGCATATGTGGCCGTCGCTTGTCTTATACTCGAATTTGGGCCTGGAGTTTTGTTATATAGGGTTTTATATGGGTTCTTCTGACCCATCCAGCTACTCTGCTCCAAATCACGATAGTTTTTTTTGTTGTTGTTGCTTAACAAATTACAAATAGTTTCTTATACATTTTCTTTTAGAAACAATAACATCATCACCGAAAACTATGGTTTGTGATAGCAACCTTAAAACAGAGATAGATTTATGTTCGTAGAGATTATTGACAAAAAATTGAAAGCCCTAGAGAGCACAGAGAAAGAAAAGAAAGAAGTACAGCATATGGAGAGAGCGCAATGCTCGTCGATATGGTGAGCAACCAACAAAAGCAAGTATTCTGGCCAAGTTCGTGGACAAGACGGTCCGTCTGAAGTTGTTATCCGTTCAAGGTACATGCAAGAAATATCTGGAGGAAGGCTTGCGTTCTTGGTTTGGAACAAGAATGCAAAACCAGAATCTCACTTGAAGCTAAAGGGATAGAGTTATTATAATTCATTCTATTTGTTGATTCTTTTAAAGAACCAAATCACAGTAACACTTGATGTAAAAAAGTTTTTTGTTTGAATAAAATTTTACATTCATTCGAAAAAAAAGAAGTATAGTTTCTTCCCAATCACAAATAGATTTGATCTGTATACTAAAAGAGACATAGAAGGAAAGCTGTTTGAGAGGCAACTCTCTAGGTTACTCAATTAGAATTAGTTATTAAAGATAATGAGTACTAAAATGTAGTAATATTTTAAGTTTAAAAAAATATATTTAAAGGTTACGAGAACCATCTCTTTGATTTCTTATTTTAGTGGTGTTTTTTTTTAAAAAAATAGAGGAAATTGTTTGAGATGCTCTAATATGTCTATGTGATGAGTTACAGTATCTCTAAGGAAGTTTAGATGAGTTTCCTAGCTACAGGAAGTTATACTAATATGGTGGAAAACATCCAATGTATAAAAATGTGTTAATAACTACACAAAGTTTATGTTAATACATGCCACATGCACGAAGTAAATGATTATATGGTGGTAACATCACAATCGGGTTTAATTGATTTTGAACTAAGTTAATGGGGTCAATTCGTAATTTATTAAACTTAATAAATTTAATAATTTATTAAATTTAATAAACTTAATTGATTTTATTAATAAACTTAATAATTTATTAAACTTAATAATTTATTAAACTTAATAAATTTAATAATTTATTTAAATTGATAAATTTAATAATTTATTTAAATTGATAAATTTATTAAACTTATTTAAATTTATCAAAATTATGAAACTTAATAAATTTGTTAAACTTAATATCTTATTAAACTTAATAAACATAATAATTTATTAAACTTAATAGACTTAATCATTTATTAAATTTAATAAACTTATTAAATTTAATAAACATAATAATTTATTAAACTTAATAAACTTAATAATTTAATAAACTTAATAATTTACTAATAAACTTAGGAAAACTTATTAAGTTTAAATAAATTGATTAAGTTTAATAAATTATTAAGTTAAATACATTTATTAAGTTTAATAATTACTAACTTTTTTCCATTTAAGTTTAAATAAGTTTATTAAGTTTAATAAATTATTAAGTTTATTAAGTTTAATAAATTATTAAGTTTATTAAGTTTAATAAATTATTAAGTTTATTAAGTTTAATAAGTTATTAAGTTTAATAAATTTATTAAGTTTCATAATTTTGATAAATTTAAATAAGTTTATCAAGTTAAATAAATTATTAAGTTTATTAAGTTTGATAAATTTATTAAGTGTGTTAATAAAATCAATTAAGTTTGTTAATAAAATCAATTAAGTTTATTAAATTTAATAAATTATTAAGTTTATTAAGTTTATTAAGTTTATTAAGTTTAATTAATTACGAATTGACCTCATTAACTTAGTTCAAAATCAATTAAACCCGATTGTAATGTTGCCACCATATAATCATTTACTTCGTGCATGTGGCATGTATTAACATAAACTTCATGTAGTTATTGACACATTTTTATACATTGGATGTTTTTCACCATATTAGTGTAAACTTCGTGTAGCTAGTAAACTTTTTTCCTAGATGCTCTAATCCTATTCCACTTTTTCTTCTAAAATGAAGTAAAAGTAAGTATAAAATAAAAATTGCTCTAATCTTATTCTATTTTTCATTTTATATGGAGTCTACTCCATAATTGAAATAAATTATTTTTTATTTATTCATTACTTTATTAGAGTAAAAAATGAAGTAAGATTGAAATATTTTACTCTATAATCATTTTTGATTTATTTTGAAAGAAAAAATAGAGCTTTACATTAAAGATACTCTTATAGACTAGTGTAGAAACGGTTTGACTTTAGCCAAAGCTACCAGAAGAAAAAACTTCTCACAAAGTTGTAGTTTGTTACTTCTTCTGTTTTGCAAAAATGTGTCGTTTTGAGGTTTTATTTTTGTTTCATAAAGAATGTCATTTTTCAATTTTTAATACAATTTATTGATGTGTTTAACTTAATATTTATTGCAAAATGCATTAGTTTTATAATTTTTTTTTAAATATTATTGGTTGAATAACTACTTTTATTAAACATAAATGCATTCTAATCATTTTTTAGTATGAATAAAATGTATCAAAATGACACTCTTAAAAAACAGAGGGAACACTAAATTGCTTTAGCTAAGTCTTTTTTTCCATGAATAGTGAAGTGAGGAAAACGAAGAAAAAATAATACTCCCTCCGTTTCATATTAAGTGTCGTTTTAGAGAAATTTTTTTGTTATAAAATAAGTGTCGTTTTCGTATTTCAATGCAAAATTTATGAATTTTATTTTCCAGTTTAATTTTCTATTGGTTAAAATATGATTAGATGTATGGGAAATGATGTTTTTATATAGAAAATATGCAAAATTAAATATTTTCTTAATTCGTGTACACAAATCTAAAACGACACTTATTATGAAATATAAATAATAAATAGAGGGAGTAGTAATAGTGGGCACACCTTAAACATAAGTCAAAGATGGCTCTCTTTTTTTAATGGGCAACTAATCCTAATATCTTGAAAATTACAACCTGGAGACTATTCGTTCCGTCGGCTCGAAGAAGACAAGTCTTGAAGACTTGAAGACTTGAAGCATATCGCATCATTTCACCAATAAGGAAATATTTAACCCAGAAACGCAATTTTCAAAAAGAAGGTCGATGATTAGTCCAAAAAAAAGAGAAAAAAAAGGATCGACGGATAGGGCTTACGCCAACCATTGCAATAAGCCAGGCATATGCCGTAATCAATAAGGCATTGGCTTACGCCATTAAAAAGAAAGATTTAATTTATTATTCTCTATGTATCAATTTAAGTGATGTTTAAAGATTTTTATTTTGTTTCACAATGAGTAATATTTTCATAATTTTCATTTTTTTAATGTTATTTAAAATTTGTAATCAATTATAAAATATTATATATTTTTTTATTAGTTAAATTAATGTTATTTTATGTTATCAAGATAAATTTTATTAAAGTTTGTATTTTTTTAATATTTGTGAAAGAACCGTAAAACTCTTTTAATATGATACACAGGGGAGTATTGATTTTAGAGACAACCTCACAATTATAGTTGAAGAGAAACAATAAAAAAATAACAGAGGAAAAGGTTAAAACTCCAAAACAAATATTATCTTGCTCAACTCCACGACCACAAAGGTTAAAAGCTATACCAAGATGAGGACGTTCATCTCCAATCTCTCTATCTTTTCCTTACATCTTCTTCTCCTCCTTATGGGTTTGTTCTTAAACCCTGTGATCTCCGATCCAAGAGGAGAGACAGTAGCTCAGATGTGCAACAACAGAACAATGACTCCGCAGCAAAGAAGTCTTGTCGTTACCAACTTACTCGCCGCCATGGACGCTGTCTCTCCACTAGTGGAAGCTAAAGGTTACGGCCAAGTTGTCAACGGCACTGGAAACTTAACGGTCTATGCTTACGGAGAGTGTATGAAAGATCTTGACAAGAAAGATTGTGACTTGTGTTTTGCTCAGATCAAAGCTAAAGTCCCTCGTTGCTTGCCTTTTCAACAAATCACTCGTGGTGGTCGAGTGTTCTCTGATGGATGCTACATCAGGTATATATCATTCACTGCTCAGCCCGAAAAATTGAAATTTTGAGTATTTGGCTATATTGATATTCCATCGGTTTTAAAATAATTAATGTTAGTAATGTTTTCACAAATATTAATAAAATATATTAAATTTTTAATTATAAATATATAATTTTTATGATTATTTATTCTCATATTTTTAAACTAATATAAATTCAAAATACAATTATTTTTTTAAAGTTTATAATTAATTATTATTAATTAATAAAAATACATTAAAATACTCCTTCCGTTTTGCAAAGAGTGTCGTTTTAGAGAAAAAATTTCGTTACAAAATAAGTATCGTTTTAGGATTTCAATGCATAACTTATTGATTTTATTTTCCAGTTTAATTTTCTATTGGTTGAAATATGATTAGGTGTATGGGTAATGATGTTTTTTTATAGAAAATATGCAAAATTAAATGTTTTCTTAATCTGTATGCAGAAATCTAAAATGACACTTATTATGAAAAGAGAGAGTATAAAACTGTATTTTTTGAAACAATATTTTTTCTCCTGAAAACATGTGTTCGTTTTAATGAATAAAACGGAGGAAGTACTGTACTTGATTAGGTACGACGAGTACAACTTCTTCAATGAGACGTTAAGCTCGTTAGACCTGACTAATTGTTCTAATAAGGAGATAACCGGAGTAAACCGGACGTTATTCCGGGATAACGCAGCGGAGTTGGTTAAGTATATGAGCGTGGAGGCGGTTAGAAACGATGGTTTCTACGCTGGATTTGTGGATAGACGTAACGTGACGGTTCACGGTCTGGCTCAGTGTTGGGAGCCTCTTACTCGAAGTGGTTGTGTTGAGTGTTTGAGTAAAGCTTCAGAACAAATCGGTCCTTGTTTGGGTAAAGAGGAAGGTCGTGTCCTTAACGCTGGCTGTTACATGAGGTTTTCTAAGAAGTTTTACAATAACTCTGGAAATTCAACATCAGATGGAAATGGTGGTAAGTAGATAAAGCTTGACTAACATTAGTGGAGTATATAGTAACATTTATGGAATATTAGATTATGGATTAATACAATAAGTGGTTGCATTGATTTAGAAATGTTTCACTAACAATGTCGATTTATTTAAGTATTCCTTGTGTTTGTTGATCAGGTCATAACCATTTGGTAGTGATTTTGACTGTGACATCTTCGGTGGTGGCTTTTGTTCTGTTGGCCTCTGCTGTTGGTTTCTTGTATAAGAAGAAACGCACCAAGAAGCTAAGAGGTTAGTGATTTCTGAATGTTTTGCAGATTGAGTTCTTTGTTGAATCAGTTAGGTCTTGAAGTTATTGGGACTATGTAAAGATTATAGGGTTATAGACCTTAATCTCTAAAGTGTGTGTAATAATATAAACTCTTAAATCGGGAGTTTTGATGGAATATGACTAGTATAGGCGATTAAGGTCAATCAATTTATTATTAATTGGTTTTAAGTTGGAAGTGTAGTAAACTTATAATAGTCATTGGAGTATAAGTGATTATAGTAAAGTTTAAAGTCTTGATCTTAATAAGTATTATTTTCTGTGTAATGTAATGTAGAGAAGCAGAAGCTAGGGTCACTGTTTATGCTTGGCAACAAATCTAATCTTTGCTTCTCCTATGAGAATCTCGAGAAGGCCACCGATTACTTCAGCGACAAAAATAAGATAGGACAAGGAGGATCTGGTTCTGTATTTAAAGTGAGTTGTGTTCTTATTACCTATTTCTTTTTTGGATGTTCCTATTCTTTAATTCTTTGTCCCTTTCTGTGCAAACAGGGAGTTCTTAGTAACGGTAAGACAGTCGCGGTGAAGAGATTGTTCTTCAACACAAAGCAATGGGTTGATCATTTCTTCAACGAAGTCAATTTAATAAGCCAAATCGATCACAAGAACCTTGTCAAGCTCTTGGGATGCAGTATAACCGGACCCGAGAGCCTTCTGGTCTATGAATACATTGCGAACCAAAGCCTCCATGACTATCTTTTTGGTTTGTTTTTTTCTCATCCTAAACCTTTTTTTTGAGGTTACCTTATCTTAATGGTATGACATTGACCTGTTACTATTGCTCTTTTGTTTAGTAAGAAATGATGTTCCACCGTTGGATTGGGCGAAGAGGTTCAAGATTTTACATGGCACAGCAGAAGGAATGGCGTATCTACACGAAGAGTCGAATCTGAGAATCATACACAGAGACATTAAGCTGAGTAATATACTTTTGGAACATGATTTTACTCCAAGAATAGCTGATTTTGGGTTGGCTAGATTGTTCCCTGAGGACAAGACTCACATCAGCACTGCCATTGCCGGTACACGGTAAAGTCTCTAAACTGATCTTTTGTTACTTTTATTTTATTTTATTACACCATTTTTATTTCAAGTTTTGAAGTTAATTCCACTTGTAAAAACAGAGGCTACATGGCGCCAGAGTATGTTGTAAGAGGAAAACTAACTGAGAAAGCAGATGTTTACAGTTTTGGAGTTCTTATGATTGAAGTTATAACCGGAAGACGTAACAATGCCTTCTCCCAAGACTCTACTTCGATCCTACAAACAGTAACTCTCTCATACTCCTTTCATGTTACTTGTTGTTGCAAGGAAAAATTCTGTTTCAAAATAAGTATTGTTTTAGAGTTTTAATGCAAATTCATTTATAAGATTTTCCATTTTATTTTTCTATTGGTTGAAATATGGTTAAGTGTATAGATAATTGTGTTTTTATTTTGGAAATATACAAAATCATATGTTTTCTTAATATGTGTGAATAAACTAGAACGACAAGTATAAACAGAGAGAGTAGTTATTAACATTTTTTCCCTAAAGAGTGATTTAAGCTCAAACCCTTTTTTCTTGAATCTTGAAAACAAAAATGTAGGTATGGAGTCTGCACGGAACAAGCAACCTAGTTCAGGTAGTGGATCCAGTTTTGGGGGATAACTTCAACAAGATGGAAGCGTCACGGTTGCTTCACATAGGGCTGCTTTGCGTTCAAGCAGCGTTTGATCAGCGGCCTGCGATGTCTGCGGTTGTGAAAATGATGGAAGGGAATATGGAGATTCCTACGCCGACACAACCGCCGTTTCTGAATCCAGGGAGTGTATTAGAGGTGAGAAAGATGATGTCTCCGACGATGGATTCTCCTATGGAAGATCAGTCTCAGTCTTCGGGTTGGAGGAGTGACAACATATCTGAGAGTTTCTTTCAACCTAGATGAGGTTTAATATCTGTTTATATCCGTGTCATATGTAAGAAAAATGAGATTCCGATAAATTGTATGTAATTAATTGAGGGTAACATATGAAGTGAACACGGTTTAAGCTCACATGGAGGGCGAACTCCGGTTTAGTCTTGGTTTAGATTTGTTTATAATCTATAGTACGGTACAGTTAAGATTAGAACCATTTGTGTAGGCCTGGACATTTCGTTTTTTGGTGTTTCAGTTGTAGAAATATAGAATTTTTTAGATATTTATGAAATTTGGTTTGGTTCTAGTTCTAGATTCATATTAAAATTTTTAGATATTAAAACATATTGAAATATAAATTAAATATTTATAACATGAACAAAAATATTTTTTAATAAATTTTATTTATTTTCATATTTTGTAGTAATTAATTTAATTATAGATATTTATTTATCTTTTATAACAAAGTAAATATTATATAAAATATTTTGATCAATTAATATGTATTCTATCATTTCATAAATCATAATTTTTTGTAGTTTAATTATTTTTTTCTGTAACCTAACTATTTTTGCGCAATTATGTAATTAAGCGATCGTCAAGCCGTAATAAGTCAAAAAGTATTTGTGGTGTTTCTAGTGGTGACGGCGCCACTAGTGGGCACACCTTAAACATAAGTCAAAGATGGCTTTTTTTAAATTGCCCACTAATCCTAATATCTTGAAAACAACAACCTCAAGACTATTCGTTTGGTCGGTTCAAATCGTAGACTCAAAATGAATGATTTCATCAATAAACAACAAAAAGAAAATAAATACAAGTCTTACTGTCATTTCAATACACGGTTTGGTCTAGATTACAGAGATCAGAGTTTAGTTTTCTAGATCTCAATCATGGTTAGGGCTTTTGTTTTCTGCAAGAAATGGATACATAAATGCAAGTAGATATCAATAATGCCACATGCATGGCTTTGATAACTTGGAGTTGACATTGACTTGATAGTCATTAGTCACGAGCTTGTTGCTTTGCTTCTAGACAGCGAGTACTAAAAGCACTTTCAATGGAATTTTTAGCAAAAAATTCTTTATATATATATTAATATTTAATTACATGTTTCTAAAAATTAAGAAAAATCCAATTGAAAATTTCTAAATTTTTATTAGATTTTCTGTATTTTTAAAATATTCATCATTAAATATTTATATATATATATTAAAGAACTTTTGTTAAGAATTTCTTATTGGGGGTGTTCTAAGAGATCCACCTGTAGTTTACGTAATCTATTTTTGTTTTGTCGACCTGTCCACTTGAGTTTTATTCGTTGTATACTCTGTATCTTCACCAATAATTTAACAAACCGTGTCACTCACCTTTTAGATTTATATGTTACAATCCGTCAGACAAATCGAGATCTTGCGTTGAACTAGTCACGGAGTTTCGATTAGGTTTTGTAGTTTGATTAATCAAACGTAACTAATGTTATATGATAACTGATAAGCATTGACTCCGGTCGTATATATGTCATACTAGTATTCTAGTTCTAGAGGTTATGCAATAAAATATGAATAAGCAGAGATATTTTTCGTAATACACTGTAGCAAAAATTAACAACGTTTAAACCAATTTTTTCTTTCTTTTAGAGTCATATATATCATCACAAATTTCTGTGAAGTATTTTGAATAATTGTTTTCTAAGTTCTCAAACTAAACAAAAATAAAGACACTGATTAGTTCACAGCAGAAGTAGCATCTTGCAAGGAGAAGGCTTGTGTATATGTCCACATATATTCATTACAACACACATGCACATACGTACTATGTAATTCTTGTTAAATTGTATACGATTTATCACTTATCAGGAAATATTTAAACCAGAAACGCAATTTTAAAAAAGCGACGTCTGAAGGGACATTTATAATTCTGTCATTTTCAGAATATATATATACGGAAAACTATATTAATCGATGGTTGGAAAAGATGGTTGACGGATAAAGGTGGCAAAATAGTAAAAGAAATGATTGAAGTTGCTTAATTTGGCTTTGAGATGACCCTTGCAATGAGGTGTATGTCGTAATCAACAAGGCATAAGGCTTAACCCTACAAAACGAGAGAGATTGAAGTTGCTAACTGATATAGAGATTAGAGACGACCCTCATAATACGGCAGATACCTTATGTCATAAGAGTTTGTGTTCTAATACAACAGTTGAAACTCATTTCTATATTTTTCTCTAAATGCTATTATATAGAACATTCCTTTCAAATCGGGATTTGAGGTAATGTAATTGTCTTTTCGGTGGATCTGAAGATGGTAGGCCATCATCCCTTAATCGAACACATGCGCCATCCCTAAATGTTTACAGGCCTTGAACTGATTTTGATTTGGATGAACTAAAATTGGGAACGGTCGATACACAACCAACAACCACTATGCTAAAATTGCTAATCCAATTATAAAAATCACGTAACTCACATAATCATTCAATTTCCTTGCCATCTCTATACATTCTTTTGATCCTTTTTTCTCTGTATAAGCTAGTCTTGTGATTATTATCACCCTATATAATATACTCTCTCCGTTCCATTAAGATGAAAGTTTTAGATATTTCACACAGTTTAAGAATATTTTTACAATACAAAAAATAACTTTTGTTTTCTTTTATAATTACAAAATAAGTAATATTATTTAATTGTTTCTTTTACTAGTTAATAAAGATAATATTTTCTAAATAAGTTAAAAAATTATATTGGAAACTACAAACTTCTATTTTTATGAAATATTTTTTTTTTCAGAACTTCCATCTTAATGGAACGGAGGAAGTATTAATATTAGTTTTTGTTATGGAATTATTAATTCTATGAGAAATTTAACTAATTTTTTTTATATTGATTTTAAAAAGATTCGGTTGGATTTTTCTTAATAGCTTTACAATAAAAAATTAATATTAACATATTACATGTGTATGTATTTTAAAGAAACTCAATAGAAACTAACGACAAGAGGACAAATATTACAGAATTTTAGTTTTTTTTTTCGGCGCAAAAGACAAGGGTTACAAAACCGAACCTATCCAAAAAAGAGTGACAACAGCACTGACGTCATGTCTCACCCATAAACCGTACACAACAAAACATAACTCCAAACGCTGTCGTTTTATCTTTTCATTTTTAGTTTCCTTGTCCTAAATGAGATCGCTCTCTTTCCTTGAATCATCATCACCATCATCGAAAGTCTCTCTCTTTGACTCTCCACACCCATCATCTCTCTCAAGCAAAGACGAAAACTCAAAGTTGAATTTTTTAAATCGGATTTTCTTTTCCCCATTGACCCAACAACCGCAATCGAATTTCAACTTCCAGATTCGTGTCTCTTCCTCCTTTCTCCATCTCCCAATTCCACTTGAAGAGAAAGAAACATTAAAAAAAAAAAACAGAGTAAAAGATTCAAAACTCCAAAACAAATGTTATATTGCTCAACTCCACAAGGCCAAACCCTTTAACAAAGATGACGACTTTCATCTCCAATCTCTCTCTTCTCCTCCTTGTGGGTTTGTTCTTAAACCCTGTGATCTCCGATTCAAGAGGAGAAACGGTAGCTCAGATGTGCAGTAACAGAACAACGACCCCTCAGCAAAGAAGTCTCGTCGTCACCAACTTCCTCGCCGCCATGGACGCCGTCTCTCCACTAGTTGAAGCTAAAGGCTACGGTCAAGTATTCAACGGCACAGGGAACTTAACTGTCTACGCTTACGGAGAGTGTATGAAAGATCTTGACAAGAAAGACTGCGACTTGTGCTTTGCTCAGATCAAAGCTAAAGTCCCTCGTTGCTTGCCCTTTCAACGAGGCACTCGTGGTGGTCGTGTCTTCTCCGATGGATGCTTCATAAGGTACGACGAGTACAACTTCTTCAACGAGACGTTAAGCTTGCTAGACAAGACTAATTGTTCTAATAAGGAGATAACCGGAGTAAACCGGACGTTATTCCGGGATAACGCGGTGGAGTTGGTGAAAATTATGAGTGTGGAGGCGGTGAGAAACGATGGTTTCTACGCTGGATTTGTGGAGAGAAGTAACGTGACGGTTCACGGTTTGGCTCAGTGTTGGGAGCCTCTTACTCGTAGTGGTTGTGTTGAGTGTTTGAGTAAAGCTTCAGAGCAAATCGGTTCTTGTTTGGGTAAAGAGGAAGGTCGTGTCCTTAACGCTGGCTGTTACATGAGGTTCTCTACTCAGAAGTTTTACAATAACTCTGGAAATTCAACATCAGATGGAAATAATGGTAAGTAGATAACATGTGACTAAGATTAGTGTATATATTGTAATATTTATGGAATGTTATAACATTAAAAACATTTCACTTGATGGTCAGGTCATAACCATTTGGCTGTGATTTTGGCGGTGACATCTTCTGTTGTGGCTTTTGTTCTGTTGGTCTCTGCTGTTGGTTTCTTGTATAGAAAGAAACGCGCCAAGAAGCTAAGAGGTTTGTGAGTTCTGATTGTTTTGCAAATTGAGTTCTTTGTTGAATCAGTTAGTTTTCTATATTGGTCATTGGCGTCTTAGTGGTTATAGTAATACTAAATAATTTTTCTGTGTGTGTAATGTAATGTAGAGAAGAAGCAACTAGGGTCACTGTTTATGCTTGCCAACAAATCTAATCTTTGCTTCTCCTATGAGAATCTTGAGAGGGCAACTGATTACTTCAGTGACAAAAATAAGCTAGGACAAGGAGGATCTGGTTCTGTATATAAGGTGAGTTGTGTTCTTATTATCTGTTTCTTTATTCTTCAATCGGTTAACTCTTTACCCTTTCAAACAGGGAGTTCTTAGTAATGGTAAGACAGTAGCGGTGAAGAGATTGTTCTTCAACACAAAGCAATGGGTTGATCATTTCTTTAACGAAGTCAATTTAATAAGCCAAATCGAACACAAGAACCTTGTCAAGCTCTTGGGATGCAGCATAACCGGACCTGAGAGCCTTCTGGTCTATGAATACATTGCAAATCAAAGCCTCCATGACTATCTTTTCGGTTTGTTTTTCTCATTCTAAACCCTTTTTTTGAGGTTACCTTGTCTCATTAGTGTTATATTGACTCGTTCTTCCTACCATTCTGGTTCAGTAAGACAAGATGTTCAACCGTTGAGTTGGGCGAAGAGGTTCAAGATTGTACTTGGAACAGCAGAAGGAATGGCGTATCTACACGAAGAGTCGAATTTGAGAATCATACATAGAGACATCAAGCTGAGTAATATACTTCTGGAACATGATTTTACTCCAAGAATAGCTGATTTTGGGTTGGCTAGATTGTTCCCTGAGGACAAGACTCACATCAGCACTGCCATCGCCGGTACACTGTAAAGTCTCTAAACTTATCTTTTTGTGACTTTGAATGATTATACCATATTTTTACTAATTTTTGAAGTTAATTCCACTTGTAAAAACAGAGGCTACATGGCGCCAGAGTATGTGGTAAGAGGTAAACTAACAGAGAAAGCAGATGTTTACAGCTTCGGAGTTCTTATGATTGAAGTTATAACCGGAAGACGTAACAATGCCTTCTCACAAGACTCTACTTCGATCCTACAAACTGTAAGTAATTAACATTTTTTCTTTCTTTCTTGAGGGATTGACTGATATAAGCTCAAACCATTTTCTTGAATCTTGAAAACGAAACTTCAGGTATGGAGTCTGTACGGGACAAGCAACCTAGTTCAGGTAGTGGATCCAGTATTGGGGGATAACTTCAACAAGATGGAAGCGTCACGGTTGCTTCACATCGGGCTGCTCTGCGTTCAAGCAGCGTTTGATCAGCGGCCTGCGATGTCTGCGGTTGTGAAAATGATGAAAGGGAGCTTGGAGATTCCTACACCGACGCAACCGCCGTTTCTGAATCCAGGGAGTGTATTGGAGATGAGAAAGATGATGTCTCCGGTAACGGATTCTCATCAGTCTCAGTCTTCGGGTTGGAGAAGTGACAACATATCTGAGAGTTTCTTTGAACCTAGATGAGCTTTTAAGATCGGTTTTATATCATTTTGTGATGGATTCTGAATCTGTGTAATATATAAAGAAGCTGAGATGCGGATTAATCGTGTGTAAATTGAGGGTAACGTATTATCCACGGTACTGTTTATGTATATAACCTAGGAAGTGAACACCGTTAAGAGTTTGTTTATAATCTATAGTACGGGACGATTATGATTTCTTTTGTTCTTGAGTTTGTATGTTGGGTTATAATAGTGTTTTTATCTCAAAAATAAGTCAATAGTTTTTGTTTGCGTTTTCAAATTTGTAAATTCATTTTTATTAAAGTAATTTAAATGTGCTGAAAATAATTAAAAGAAAACTCGTACGCAAAAAGAATTCAAGGGACTGTGAGTACTACTACTAAACATGTTAAATTATTTTCTGACGGCCGATAAATACATAAAAATGTTATGCAATTTTTGGCTGCCCAACATAATTTGTTTGTTACTTATTATAGATAAGCTGTCATTATTCTGAGTTTGTAACCCCACTATATAATTTTCAGCATTAATTATCCAACTACTTCCCATTGACCACAAACTTTTGACAATGGCAACTTGTTTTAAAAAGAAATTCTAGAACTTTAGTGGTAACATACCAAACCATTTGTTGTACTCTACCGTTAGTTTATCCATTTGACATTTTTAAAAATATTATTTTCTGGAATGTCGTCATACTAACACTAAAGGACATGTGAAGTTATCTTATTCTCTTAAGAAATTATTATAGGCAGGCCGGTCCTATGTATTTAGACTCCCAAAATACAAAAAATAAATATTTTTTCATAAATGATTTGCACAGAATATTAATGTTCTTCATTTCTGTAGAAATTTTAGTGTGTATAGCTGGAGGTTCAGTACCTTTAGCTTATGACTAGTGTAGGATATTGGACCAATAAATGAATTGGGTAAAGGGAATTATCCAATTAAACCGAACCGGCTCCACACCAGATTAGATCAACTAAATTATTGGTCCACCGTTTTTTATTAAAAATTTAAAACCGACAACTATTTCAACAAAGACAACCACTTCAACTCGAGATTGAGCTGGTTTCCAAGTGTGAATCCAAAGACCAATCTCTCTCTCTCTAGAAGATATCCAAAATCATTACAAAATTACTATTCCCTCCGTTTCAAATTAGATGTCGTTCTAGAGTAGAATTTTTGTTTCAAAATAAGTGTTGTTTTCGGTTTTCAATGCAAAATTTATTGGTAATATTATCTATTCTATTTTTCTATTGGTTGATATATGGTTAGGTGTATTGGTAATAGTGCTTTTATTTTGAAAATATGTAAAATTAAATGTTTTCTTAATATGTGTACATAAACCTAGAACGACAACTAATATGAAACGGAGGGAGTAATAGTTTGACTAACCAGTAGAGAGAGAAAGAAAGAAACAGCAAAGTAAGTTGACTATTACTCACACAACCATTTTCGTCAAAGTCAAGCTGTTGAAAATTAAACTCTTTCAACTTCCTCAACTTCATCATTAGCCTGAAACATCATAACACAGAACCCATAGATCATTCAACAAAAAAATAAGATCATCTTCAATCAAACAACAACAACAGAACAATGAAGAAAGAACCAACTCATCATCTCTACCTTCCATGTCTCTTACTGTTTCTTCTTTCATTACTCCGACCAATCATCTCAGACCCTAGAGCACGATCCATTCAAGTCACTTGCTCACCGCAGCTCGAACACAACGAAACCGTCTTCGTCCCCAACTTCGTTGCCTCGATGGAGAAAATAAGCCAACAAGTCCAAACCACAGGCTTCGGAACCGCTCTAACCGGTTCAGGACCAGACGCTAACTACGGTCTAGCACAGTGCTACGGAGACCTCCCTTTAAACGACTGCGTCCTCTGCTACGCAGAAGCGAGAACCATACTTCCAAAGTGTTACCCTCAAAACGGAGGTAGAATCTTCCTCGACGGATGTTTCATGAGAGCTGAGAACTACAGTTTCTACAACGAGTTCAAAGGTCCTGAAGACACTGTCTTATGCGGGAACGCCACGAGGAAGAATAACGCCAGTTTTGGTGATGCGGTGAGACAAGTGGTGAGAAACGCGGTTGCTGCGGCTCCTGGGAGTGGAGGGTACGCTCGCGGTGCGTCTGAAAACGCGGGTGAGAATGGAGAGTCTGCGTTTGTGTTGGTGAATTGCTGGAGGAACTTGAGTCCTGAGTCTTGTAAACAGTGTTTGGAAGATGCTTCTGCTTCTATGGTTAACAAGTGTTTGCCGTGGTCTGAAGGACGTGCGCTTCACACTGGTTGCTTCCTTAGGTACTCTGATCAAGATTTCTTGAACAAGATTCCAAGAAACGGAAGATCAAGAGGTGATGTACATGTTTGGTATATAATCTTGTTTTATGGTGTTCATTCTTAACGAAATGGTACTTGTGCAGGCTCTGTAGTGGTGATTGTTGTCTCAGTGCTTAGCTCTGTGATTGTCTTTATGGTTGGAATAGCAATTGGTGTTTATATCTGCAAACACCGAACCATACAGAAGAAGAGAAGAGGTTTTGTCTATGTTCCACCATCGGTTAAAACAAGAACTTCAGTTTCTTACTGAGTTTTTTTTTTGGTGTTTTTCTTCTACAGGATCAAATGATGTAGAAAAAATGGCGAAAACGCTAACAGACAGTAGCTTGAACTTCAAATACTCAACACTAGAGAAGGCAACAGGTTCATTTGACAACGCGAACAAGCTTGGACAAGGAGGCTTTGGAACTGTCTATAAGGTATGGTTATGTTGTAGATTCTAGAGGCTTTCTTTTATCTTCTTATGTAAGCAAATGAGTGAGTCTAGTGGCATTCTCTCTGGGCTTTGTTTTATAGGGGGTTCTTCCAGATGGACGAGATATCGCTGTGAAACGGTTGTTCTTCAACAACAGACACAGAGCAGCAGACTTCTACAATGAAGTCAACATGATCAGCAGCGTTGAACACAAGAACCTAGTTAGGCTGCTTGGTTGCAGCTGCTCAGGACCAGAGAGCCTCCTCGTTTATGAGTACCTTCAGAACAAGAGCCTTGATCGGTTCATCTTCGGTAAGACTAAATACTATATGCCATGAGTTTCATTCATAGAATCTTGCTAAAAAAAATCGGTTTTCGTTATTACATTTTGCAGATGTTAACAGAGGCAAAACACTAGACTGGCAAAGAAGATTCGTGATCATTGTTGGAACAGCTGAAGGGTTGGTGTATTTGCACGAGCAGTCTAGTGTGAAAATCATCCATAGAGACATAAAAGCAAGCAACATTCTGCTAGATTCTAAGCTTCAAGCTAAAATCGCTGACTTTGGTCTGGCAAGATCGTTCCAGGAGGATAAGAGTCATATCAGCACAGCCATTGCAGGGACTCTGTAAGTACATCCAGAAACAAGATTTTGTTAATTGTGCTGCTTGAATGTTTTGTCTGAAACCAATACTTGTGAATCTTCAGAGGCTATATGGCTCCAGAGTACTTGGCACATGGTCAGCTAACAGAGAAAGTAGACGTCTACAGCTTCGGTGTTCTTGTACTAGAGATTGTAACTGGAAAGCAGAACACTAAAAGCAAAATGTCTGATTACTCTGACAGTTTGATTACAGAAGTAAGTTACACTATTTTTGGCATTAAAATAGTAAAGTCAGATTACACTTTCTCATACTAACTTGTGTGTCACGTTTTGGGCTATTTAAAAAAAAGGCGTGGAAGCATTTTCAGTCAGGAGAGTTGGAGGAAATATATGATCCAAACCTGGACTGGAAGAATCAGAATGATAGTATCATCATCAAGAAGGAGATAGTGAGAGTTGTTCAGATAGGACTCTTGTGCACTCAAGAAATGGCATCGCTAAGACCATCCATGTCAAAGGTGTTGCATATGCTAAAGAACAAAGAGGAAGTGTTGCCGTTGCCAAGTAATCCTCCGTTTATGGATGAAAGAGTCATGGAGTTTCGAGATGGTTCTGATGGCGATTCAGCTGCTTGTGCATCTCTTGCTACTGTCTCTCAAAGTTCCTTCTACGGTAGATGAGCCTTTGAAAAACATCGTTAAGAAGAACTAAGCTAGTATATAGAGATAGATGTGAACTTGAGTAGATTTGTATACTGCCATGGAGATAGTAAGTTCATATATGTACTAAAAAGTAATATACTGGAAGAGAATGTTTAAGCTCAAATTTTATATCTATGTAACTTAATAAGAGGCATATATTGACTTTGGAGGGTTTGTAGATAAGAATATTGTCAGAGATAACACTCCAAAATCAACGAAAATCATTTTTATAAATATAGTTGGAAGAGATAGATGAGTCACTCTACTTATTACCAATTGATTTTAGGTTGAAAGCCTATATAACTTAATATGGTATCAGAGCTCAATCCAAACAATCCAATCCGATCCATTATCGATCCAGCCCAAAGTCGGTCCATCGATCTTTGTCCAAATATTCCGAGATTAACGCTCAAAGAATCATCATTTCGAGGAGGCATATTAGACACAAAGTACAAAGTGTTCCACATAGATAGTTTGAAAAGATCTTAAGCAATATATAAACTCCACTTATCACCGATTGGTTTTAGGTTGGAAGCTCATATATTTTAACATTAATATAAAAACCTGAAATCAGAAAATCACTTTACCAATAATAGTATAAATTATTTTTCAAACTATCTCAGTTACATACTGACATCTGCTGAATTGCTGAGATTTTAATATTTACAAATGTGAAGATTATGACGTGTCCTAAATTGAAGAAAAATTATAAGTATAACTAAAAACGTGATTTTCCTGACAAGTTAGTTATATTTTACCAACTACGGCGCACAAAACAGTATTATAAAAGGATCATGCCGTGTATTGTTATGGTCCAACACAACCTTTCTCGGCTTTTCCCAAAGTATTGTGTTCCCCTTCAATCTTCTGTTCCGTTACCATCAATGACAATACACGTTGTTGAGGTTTCACGAGTCACCCCCGCTCCCAACTCGGACTCGGTCCTAAACTCGACCAACTTCTTAGCAATCCCGTTGACTTTCTTCGATCTACCATGGCTAGTGTTCAAGCCAGCCAAGCGATTTTCGTCATCTCCTACGCTTACGTGTGGACATGCCTCGTGAAGGCGCGTTGAGGAAGAAACATGGAGAGACCATCATCTTCAGATGAGAAGGTGATTTCGTTTTTGGGTATTTAAAAAATGGGAAGAATTAGGTCGTGCTCCGAACCTCTCATAGTATTTACTTGTACATCACGTTTCCAAACTTTGGGCCCTTGTTTTATATATCATTGTGCTCTACTAATTTTTTCTTTTGGCAATTCTCGTCACCAATGACAACACTACACGTCTTTGAGGTTGCCCGAGTCACCCCTGCAGCCGAGTCGGACTCGGTGGTAAACTCGCTCACAATGCCGTTGACTTTCTTCGATCTACCATGGCTAATCCTCAACCCAGTCAAGCAAGTCTTCTTCTACAGACTTACCGAGTTGACTCGCGAACATTTCCACTCCTTCATCCTCCCTAAGCTCAAGCTCTCCCTTTCACTCGTCCTCCGCAACTACCTCCCTCTCTCAGGCCGCATCACCTGGGACCCACAAGAGTCCAAGCCGAGCATTGTCGTCTCAGAAAACGACGCCGTTTCGGTGACAATAGCTGAGACTCACGCTGACTTTTCTCTTCTCTCCGGCTACGGACAGCGTCCAGCCTCCGTTGTACACACTCTGATACCCGAGTTACCCGTTTCCGATGACTCAGCGACCGTCTTATCTATCCAAATCACGTTGTTCCAAGGAAATGGATTCTCCATCGGCGTCGCGGCACACCACGGCGTTTCAGACGGAAAAACGTTAGCCATGTTCATCAAATCTTGGGCCCACTTGTGCAAACTCGGCAACAACATCCCAGCTAATCTAACTCCATCTTTTGATCGATCATCCTTGGTCAACGTCAACGATGTAACAGAACTCGATGAGAAAATGATCCAGCTCGTGACATCTCTCAGAAAAGACAAAACCAAAACCAAAAGCCTGTGTCCAAATCCCGCTAGAAAACTCGGTGACGACGTCTTCTCTCTGGCCACGCTCGTGCTGACTCGCGATAACATCGAGAGGCTCAGGGAGCGAGCCAAGAACGAGTAGACAAGAGATGGGAGTCTTCTCCACTTGTCTACTTTCGTCATCGCCTACGCGTACACGTGGACCTGTCTTGTGAAGGCGCGTGGAGGAGACGGAGATCGGTCCGTTAGTTTCCTTCTCGGAGGAGACTTCAGAGAGCGGTTGGATCCGCCTCTTCCGGCGACCTACTTCGGAAACTGCATATTCACGGTGGGTAGCTATAAACGGAAGGCGAAGGATTTTACGGGAGAGAAAGGGTTCGTAACGGCCGTGGAGATCCAAGGTGATTTGGTCAAAGGCCTGAGTTCACGAAAGGTAGAGACTGTAGCGGCAGAATTCGCGGTTGGGTTTGATTCCATTGGTGAGAGCTCACAGGTTGGGTCGGTTGCCGGGTCGACCCGGTTCGGAGTATACGAGACGGATTTCGGGTGGGGTAGACCCGTGAAGGTTGACGTTAATGTTTCCATTAGAGGAGAAGGAATCTCAATGGCAGAGAAGCGTGACGAATCAGGTGGGGTAGAGATTGGTATGTGCATGAAGAAGGCTGACCTGGACATCGTCCTTGCTTTGTTCAACAGTGGTTTACAAAGCTAAACAATGTCTGGCCTCTTTCTTTTTGCTAGTATCTTGTTATGTTTGGGAGCTATTGATTCACTTGGTAAAGTCTCTACAGAATGTTATGCCACTTACCAACAAAAAAAAATGTTATAGAGAGTGAATCTGTACATGTACAATGAGAGTCTTTAACATTTTTCTTTGAACTCTGGACTATATGCATTCTGGTATATATATATGCTATCTATTACTATATGGTTCTTCTGAGAAATATTTTGAGAGCCACAAGTACTTCAACTTTACGATCAATGCAAAGATTCCAAAGCATGGTAAGTGCATCAACCCAACAGCAGCATACCTGCAACGCCAATTAAAAATTGCTATATTAGTCCATTCAAGATCAAAAATCAGTTTCTTAGTCTACATTTTCAGAACCGAATGCAAAAATTTGGATAACCGGATTGAGTTTGATCTCTACTTTTTGGGTGGTCATAACCGATAGGGTGGTGAGTTTGTGTAGCGTACCATAAAGGGGCATAGGGTGATGACAAATCCAAGAATGGGTATGGCCACCTGCACCAAACATATATCACATTTCGCTATACTAATCTGTTCTTAGAGTCATGTAAAGAAGGATAAGTAGAATCATGACAGTTACCAGAAGGAGACACAAGCATGAACAATCCATTGGAATAGCACGAATACCCCCGTCCATACCACAAAGTATGAAACCCTGAACAATGGGAATCGCTGGATGCAAAAGAAACCATCATCAATATCATCATTACCTTCATGTTTTGTTGTTGTTGTCTTAAAAGTATACAAACTAACCAGAGAGTTCAAGAAAGTTTCACTGAGGAGGAAGACAGCGTTGACCGAATGCATAACCACAATGAACTACATCAATATGTTTGGTCAGAGCATACAACTTACAAACTGTGTGACAGTTTCTTGGTTAAAAAACTTACAAAATCGAGACTGAAGTCTTTTGATGTGAGAAAAGGGTAGATAATGAACCAAAACACACCATCTGTAAGCAATACAGCTCCTGCACATGTCTACAATTCAGAGACAGAGAGAAACATAAGCAGTGAACTTAACACATATGACACTTATTTTTTTCTAACACTCACATAAGACACTTGAAACCATGAATCACTTACTTGAAATAGAATCTGATGGATGTAACCTAATGTAGATGCAGTCTGACGCGTGGACCTGTTGTGTCTCTCGTGTCCGTTAGAAGATTTAAACACATTACCATTAACGGAAGGTCTATACGACCCTAGCTCTTCATCAACTGTACTGACTCCGTTCTGACAGTTCTCACCAGATTTATATCTGTATATGGACACCAAGGCTCCAAGCTGCATAATTATACCAACTCCAATTCAATGATTTTAAAAAATCCACTGTAAATGTGGCTCACTAAAACACTTTGATTCCACCTCTAGTAATCAACTTTACTGATGAACTAATCTAACTCAGGTAGGTATTAGCCTATCAGGATTTAGAGACATATAGTTTATACAGAAAAAGCTGATACTGATGATGAGTTGATAAAGCATGTGGAGTACCATGACAAGGTGAAGAAAAGCCATACCCCAAAGTAGATTGTGACCAATGTGAAAGTCAATCTGATAAAACACAATCAACACCCATCAGAACAAGTCATGAAACTTATTTTCAAAATGCAATATCTTGATGTAATCACTCAAAAAGGCAACTCACTGTGTGTAGAAGATGAATATGCTCGCTCCATCAGCAATAACATTACCAGAGATGAGTCCAAGAAGAACAACAAAACCAAAAACTCGAAAACCTAAAAGCCAATTAGGATGAATACTTGTCACACAAGTATTCCAAGTTTCATCATCATATACAACTCCTGTCGGTTCTCTTTGATCATCAGCCTTGCGTTTTATAGGTCCTTCGTATTTCCAAATGAGGAAAGAAGACAGAAACATGGACGTTAAGATGAAGATTGCGCAGACAAAGAATCTCCAGTTAAGCCAGTAACTTGGAATGTTCGTCTCCGCAGACAATGCAGGTTGCCACGTATGTTCTGTTGTACCTGTAACGAAACTCGAAAGATCAATTCGGCTAAACACATTCTTCATCATTATCCTCATCAAAATCTCTTTGCTACTTCCATTTTTTGATTTAAGGTTATTTGTTTTGGTTTAGCATCCATATTGCTTTCAAGGCAAGCCACAGATTCTTTACTTAACCAGAGCGAGACAAAAGAAAGTAAAACAAGAAGAGATTAAGCAATTATATATCATCACAGGATCATAAAGGAGGTTGATACTTGAAGTAAAGCTTTGCTCCACTCAGGTATCAGATTCTGTGAGTGGTGAGATTTGGTTTAGTGTTCTTGTAATTAATTATCACTCGTTTATAAAAAAACTATTCGTTACTTCTTGGAACCATTGATTCTTGAAGTAACCAAATTGAACGGTCATAAGAGCATGATTATCCGGGTCTCTTAAGGGGTCTCTTGCAATGTTCATGGATTCTATTAATATGTAGAACTAGTAAACAGTGTAAAGACGGTTCTTAAAACTCTTAAATAAGAACTGTCTCTTGCACTGTTCGCGGGCTACATTGACCCGCAATTGGTTTAATTTTTTTTTTCAAAAAAAAAGAAAACAAAGAAAAAAAATAAAAAAAATAAGAGACCCCTCTAGATTAAAGATGCTCTAAGGAAAGGTTCGAGAGAGCTGGACACCGACGTAAACGTTACCCCGTTTGCATGCTTTTACCATCCATTAATGGGCCATAGGCCCATTACATTTTACAATATTATATAAGAAACCCTAATTTACTTGTTACTTGTGACAGCCGTAATCATCTAGGTTAAAAAAAATCTGCGGAGAGAGAGGTTCGAAGATGTTTTTCGTGAAGATCTCGATGTGGAAGAAAAAAATAAAGGATCGAAGCTTCATATGGATCTCAGGCTTAGACAAGCGCAAAGAAGGTGTACAAGACGTACACCAAGCTGAAGAAGACACACATGAAGTTCGCGGTTCTGCAGTTTTACAAGGTTGATGGATCCAAAAATGTCTGGAGGTTGAGGAAAGAGTGTCGACGTGGACCAGGTGTGTACCTTAATGGAAGTCACGTTGATATGCACTATTATGAAAAGTGTGGAATGACTATGTCTTCAGGAAGCCTGACGACTATCAAGGTTGATTCATAGATTATATTTTCATTTAATTATATATTTTGAGATCATAACGGGATTTTGTCTTAGATTTTGTTATGGTTTTCAATTGCGGTTTTATACGGATTTTCTAATCGTATTGAATAATATGCTTTTGATTCATCACATTTTTTTTTTCAAAACAATTCGGTGGTGTTATTGGGTGTTTTTTCTTCTGCTCTTGTGTTAGGATTATTGTTGTATGGTACAAAATTGCTGAGATCTAGGTCGGTAAACAACCTTTTGATAGAGCACCATTTTCGTTTAATTACCCACTTGAATATCTCATGATTATTTATTGTTAATTAAGTCTATATTTAAATGATAAAATAAAAGTGACCAAAGTGACATCACCAAGAAGGGATTTTCGAGTTTTGTCAATAGTCTATTTATTGAAACATTTCTAATCCATCTTTATATTTGACTTTATAATAGTATTTATAAATAGAAATTGCTTATTTTTCTAAAAATAAATGGAGAAATAACATTTTCTATTTTTACTTTATAATTATTGATATTTTCTTAAAAATACATTAAAAATAATCTCAATTTCTATTATATAATTTTATATTTTAGTGACAAAAATAACAAAATACACTACAACTTGTGTCCAAAACAAACAAACTACAACTTACTTTGATTATGCAAATAAGCATTTAATGAAGATTACCATTCGTTCTAAGAACATCTCCAATGTAAAATTTCATATTTTTTTTACTCCAAAATAGAAAAAAAAATAGTTGGATTGGAGATGTCCTAAGCATATATATTTGATCATAAAATGCAAGTATTGTGCCTTTACTCTTTGAGTGTTTAGATGAATGTATAAGAGCATCTTCAATATAAAACCAAATTGGAGTAAAAGTGATTATGGAGTAAAAATGTTTCAACCCTACTTCATTTCTTATTCAATAATGTGAAGAAAAAAATAGAATAGGATTGGAGCAATGTTTACTTCGTATCCTCTTTTGCTCCAAAATGGAGAAAAAATAGAATTTGGTTAGAGATGCCCTAAGGGTATTGTAAACATCTTATTATCATTGTTTACAATGTTACTGCTAAATTTGTTTCTCTTACAAAATTGAAGAACACATTCAAAACTTATAACTTCTAATACTTATTATTATCTCTAAACCGGAGTTCTTAGCTTCGGATAAGAGATGGTTCTTAGCTTTTCTTAGTTTTTAACTAAGAAAAATCAAGAACCATCTCTTAAATAAAAGATAGGGCAATTCTCTTAAATAGTCATTTTTAAGTTTTTGTCACAAAAATAGCACTAGAAAAATAAAATGACCAAAATAGCATTTTTTTTTTTGAATTTTTTTTTTGAAATTTGAAACTCTATCCTCAAACCCACCCCTTTACTTTAAACCCTAAAGTCTAAATTAGTTAACCCTAGGGGTATAAATGCATTTAAATAAAAAATTTAGCTTCTAAAAAAGTCTATTTTAATCATGAGTTGATTACTCTAAAGGACACTTTTTGTCTTTCCTTTACAATGAGAGACACTTCTCACATTTGAGACACTTTCTGGTGGGACATAGGTGTTCTTTTGACAAATTTGTCCTTACCGAGAAGAAAGAGATGTTTGTGGATATGGATGGATACATGATTATTTGTGGACATAAATACATAAATGTTTGTGGACAAAGCAAGTTATGGACGAACGATTTTAATGTACATATCTCTTATACACAAAGTACATCAAAAAGGAAAAATATTTTACATAATCTGAGATTTCTTAAATTTGTGGATAGGTAATCAAACAGAAACAAGCAAGACAAGTTGAGAAAAAACTATAATCAAACTTATATGTGGTCACATGAAATTGAAGAAAGAAAAATTGTTTTTGAACACAATTAGAAATACGACTCTTTTCTTCGAACAACATATGAAACAATCAAAACTGAGCTTATTCAATCTCCACCATATTAAAATAAAATACATTAACTAACAAAACATCTCAGCATAAGATGTACTAGTAATAAGCCATAAAGATCATCTCTTTCATCTTCATTAGTTGTTAATCAAGTGAACATATCTCAAGGTATTGTGCACAGGATATATAAAATATGTTGTGGACAAAGTTATGTAAAAAAGGTGTGAACATGGCCAATCTGACCACCACACGACAGCTCAATGGATTATGTTCACGCTTACGAAGGAGCAAAACCTTCCAAGTTCACTATGGTTTGAATGAAAGGCGCCATGTTCGTCTAGACGCCAGAAAACTCCGAACACCAGTAACCACCACCCCTCTTCTCTCCAACCCAGAAAAAATCGTTCCACCGCTCGAACCTCGAGATCTACTGTAAATGGATAAGCCGGAACCTCGTGCCTCCTCTCGGTTTTGCAGAGCGCTAGACCTCGACAAATCTAAGAAGCTGTAGCGTTGACGTCAGCGGTTTTAGTCCTTTCCTCTAGACCAAATGACAACGCCACTCGGAGAAGATGATGGACCCCAAGCTCATCCATGGCGGATCTCGAGCTTACCCACGGAAAATCCCAAGCTCATCATAATCAATTTTAGTTACAAACTTTGTCTCATCACACCCATTGATTTGGATTAGGATTTGAACAATTGGGAAAATATAATGGAGTGAGGAGAGAGGATTACAAAAAAATTAAGAGAGAGGAGGAACTTATTGTTCTGTAATGAATTAGAAGAGAATACGAAAGAAAAAGTGAAGTTTGGTCTAAGGGTATTAGAGTCTTTAGACACATAGAATGTGTGTGGCAAGTTTAATGTGCCCCAAAGTGTAATTGGAAACTCATAAAGTGTTTTGGGGTGTAAAAAATTCTTTAATCATTTTCTTCTTTAAGAACTATTTTTGTGAAGAACAAATTAAAAAAGGCTATCTAAGGGAATTTCTCTAAAAGATATAAGAGCCATCTCTTAATCGAAAATGTGTAAAAAAAAATGTCAAAATTATAAATTAAGAACTCCGATTAAGAAACTGTGGATAACGATGTCCGAAGAGATTGTATTAGTAATAGTATCGTCAATACTCAATAGTGATGATAAAGATCTTTTCTATACGACTGTACCTTATTCATCAAGAAAAAAAAACATCTAATCATTTAAAATCAAAAAACACAGTGATGCAACAATAGGTATTTATTACAAACTTTCTCAAACGCAAGTAGCAAGCGTTTGCATCATTAACAAACGTTATTAAGGGGATCACTCTCGTCTAGTGAGCTATTTTTGCTTCCAAGAGCACCATCATTTTCAGATTTTCTAATAGATAAGTAGTTTTATCTGCACTCAAATGTGTGTCGGCTTTCAACATCAAACAAGACAAGTATACTTTAAACTAGTTTGGTTGAAGATAATAATAAGAGTTGGTGAATAAAAACGTGATTTCCTCCTTTATTTACCACCAACTACGTGCACAAAACAATATTATTAAGATCGTGTCGCGCATTGTATGCTTTTCCCAAACTAATTATTTCCCCTTGAATCTTTTCTTTCGTTACCTTTACCACCGATGACAATGCACGTCGTTGAGGTTTCCCGAGTCACCCCCTCTCCCAACTCGTTCAACTCGCTCAAAATCCCGTTGACTTTCTTCGATCTACCATGGCTAGTGTTCAACCCCGTCACGCGAGTCTTCTTCTACAGACTCGCCGAGTCGACTCATGAGCATTTCCACTCCTTCATCCTCCCTAACCTCAAGCTCTCCCTTTCCCACGTCCTCCCCGCCTACCTCCCTCTCTGCGGCCACATCACATGGGAACCAAACGAGCCCAAACCGAGCATCGTCGTCTCTCAAAACGCCGCCGTTTCGTTGACCATCGCCGAGAGCGACGCTGACTTCTCTCTTCTTTCGAGCTATGAACAACGTCCAGCTTCCGAGTTACACAACTTACTCCCCGAGTTACCTGTTTCCGATGACTCAGCGACTGCCTCATCACTTCAAATCACGTTGTTCCTGTAAGAATATTTTATATGTGACCTATGTGTCTATTGGTTTAATATAAAGTTCAAGTTCATATTAATGTTTTAGATTCTAATATAAAAGACGATACCGTGATGGATCGGTTTCGAGTAATGAATTAGAATCCGGGTGTATTGATAACCCTCCTACTTTACCTTATATTTATAAAGTCCTTAATCTCTTTAACATATACA